>JAJJKW010001702.1:0-40350 GCA_023805745.1 Isotricha sp. YL-2021b | reverse complement strand
AAATTGATATAAATAATAATAATGATAATGAAGAAAAATTATTGAATAATTTTCCTAAATTAAAAGAAAAAAAATATTGTCTTGAAGAATTTAAAATAAATGAAAAAGAAGATTATATAGAATGTATATATAATATTAAAGGATTAGGAAAAGAAAATACAATAATTAATTATAGAGAACAAGATTATAGAGATACATATTTATATAATAATAAAAAAGAAGAATCAAAATATTATTTTGAATTATATTTAAATAATAAAAGAATAGATATGGATTATAAATTTGAAGATAAAGGGGAATATAAAATTTTAATTAAATTTAAAAGATTATTAACTAATATGGGTTGTAAGTTCTATAATTGTTCTTCATTAAAATCTTTAAATTTATCTAATTTTAACATTAATAATATAAATAAAATAAATAATATGTTTTCTTTTTGTTTTTCTTTAACTTCTTTAAATTTATCTAATTTTAATACTATTAATGTTAATGATATGAGTGGAATGTTCTCCAATTGTCGTTCTTTAACTTCTTTAAATTTATCTAATTTTAATACAATTAATGTTACTAATATGAATCATATGTTTTCTGGATGTTCTTCTTTAATTTCTTTAAATTTATCTAATTTTAATATTAATAATGTTCAAGATATGAGTTGGATGTTCTATGATTGTTATTCTTTAACTTATTTAAATTTATCTAATTTTTTATACTATTAATGTTAATAATATGAATTGGATGTTCTTTAGTTGTTCTTCTTTAACTTATTTAAATTTATCTAATTTTAATATTAATAATATTAATAAAATGAAAGGAATATTTTCTGGTTTAAATAAAAACTGTGAAATTAATACTACTAATCAAAACTTATTAAATTTATTCTAAAAAATAAAAATTTTTTGGAAAAAAATAATAAATTGCTTACATTCAAGTACAAATTTGTTTATTATTATTTTTTACTCTTTTTATAATAATTTTTAAAATATATAAATAAATATTATTATTATATTTGATTTTTAAAAAATGAAGTTTAATATTTTAGAATAAATCTTTTAATTGTATTTTGTAATATAAAAATATCAATTCATATCCATTTTTATATTTTATGATTAAAAATTATTTTTTTTAAATCAATTTAGTATCTAAAATTTTAAATAATAATCTCTTTGTTGATAGATTTACTCTATATTTCATTAAATTACATCTTTAATTTAAAATATAAATATTACTTTTTGATAAATTTATACTATTATTTTTTATTAATCATTTTTCTTGATAAAAATTAGTTTTTTTCAAATTTACTTCATCTATAAAATTATATTATTATTTTTTAATTTTTTTCAAATAATATAATTATGAATTGATTAACCAATTTATAAATATTATCTAATTAAAAAGTTATTTTAAAATTTTCTCATTTAAATAAATAAATCAATTAAATTTCTAACAATGTGGAAAATATCACAATCTAATATTAAAAAATTATCTTATTTAGAATTTAACATAGAAGAATTTAAGATATATAAAAATTTATTTTAAATTTTTAAATAAATTATGAGAAAAAAGTTAAGAAAAATACATTTAAAAAAATCAAAGAATAATTTCCCCCATAAAGATAATAATTTACTTTAAAAATAATATAACATTGTAAGAAAAGAGTTTTTTCTTTATAATTAAAAAAATAATATGAAATAAGGAATTCTTATATTTCCCTTATTCTCTTGAGAAATATTTTTATAAACAATAAAATAAAACCTCTTTAATTATTTTACTAAATTATTTCTCAATATTATTTTCACTGAATAGCCACTTTAAAAATAATCCAAAATATTTCAATTAAATTTATAAATCTAGATTTTTTATCTTTTTTTCATTAATAATTAAACTAAAAATTCAATTATAATGCTTTAATAATCGATTCAATACTCAAAAGTAATTATAATTTTTTTTGATAATTTTTTATCATTTATTTATTTGTATTTTATTAATGGAAGAATATAGTAGTTATTCAAAAGATAATAAAATCTAATGTATTCTCTAATTTTATAAAATAATCTTTTGTTATTTATTAGACTAATTTCTTAGGAAAGCGAGAATGATTTTCTTTTTTTTATTTTATATACAACAATATTACCTATTAAAATAATTTGTAGAAAAATTTATTTGAAATTTTTAATAAAAATATTTATATTTTTTTATTTGAATTTTTTGAAATATTTTATTTAATTCAAAATGAGATTGTTAATATTTAATTGATTTATTTTTTTATATTCTTTTATATCTTTAAAGTTAACATTAATTAATTCATTTTTGAAAAAATTAATATTTTTATTTTTTAAATTATTTAAAATTAGGGATTCGAAAATCCTTCAAATCTATCTTTTAATTTTTCATCTATTTAATATAAAAGAAATAAAGAATTATCATTTAAGAAATACACAAATATAAAGAAGTAAAATTATTAATAAAAAAAAAAATAAATTATAAAAAAGAAGTATCCCAAAATCTCTTTTTTAATAAATTTTTATAAATTTTTTAAATTAAATATATTAATGACAATAATAAAATTGAAAAAATACTAAATGATAAAAATTTTTTTATTTTTCTTTTCCTATATTTTTGAACCTTTTATAACAAAAAAATTTTCCATATTTTTTCTCAAAAATTTAATATTTAAATATACTTAACTCCTTTAAAGAATTCACCTTTTTCACTTGTAATATTTATTGATATAAATTTCATGAAATATAACTTAATACGATTACTGGAAATAATAAATTATTCTTTCTTTAGTTATTTTTATTTTAATTATTTTCTTTTTCATTGATTCCTTAACTTTTATATTTTAAAATTTTTGACATAAATAACTTTTATTAAATTCTTTGAACATCATAATTAATAGAAACAACAATCAAATAATATTTATTCCAACAATTTAGATGGTAAGGATATTTCAATTAAAAAATTTTTTCTGGTTCATTTATGGAGTTATTATTTCCTTTAAATATTTTTTTCTTCTATTTTTTCTAAAATTCTATTATTTTCATTATGAATTTCTTCTATTATTACTATTTCTTTATTATTTATATAAATGAATAATCTGTATTTTCAAAGAAAAAATTTTTCACAGAATTTCCTATTTGATTTCCTGTAAACTCATCAAAAAGTCTGAAAAAATTTAAAATAATTAAAAAATAAAAAAGACAACAATTTCAAAAAGTGTTTAAAAATAATTAAAAAGAAACTAGTAATTATGATATGTCAAAGAATATCCAAAATTTACCGCAAAAAAAGGTAAAAGTACCCTCTAATATTTTTAGAATAAAATAGAAATATTCAAAAATTAATTTAAAATCATTAATTAATTAACAATAATTATTTTTTAAATTTTAAATAATAATAAATTATTTATGAACATATTTATCAAAATCATTTTGTTTATTAAAGAATAACTTTTAAAATTTAAATATCATTCATTTGTTTTATATAAAATATAAAAAAATGTTTATAATAAAATTATAAATTATGGTTATTTCAATAAAATATTAAATTATTTAATTAAAAATTCCAAACTCAATGTTTAATCTATTAATATTATTGTAAAAAAATAATAATTATTTTTTTGATATTATTTTTCAAAAAAAGAAAAAATAGATAACTTCAAATTAAAGAATAAATCATTCTTTAAATCCGAAAAATATTTAAAATTAAAATTAAAATTTATTTAAATACTATTATTTTTTAAGTAAAAGAAATAAAGGGAAATATTATATTTAATCATTAAAAATTAAAAATTAAAATAAATATATGATAAAGTTTATATGTAAGAGAAATTAAAAGATTACTATTAATAAAATTATTTCTTCCAAATATACCATATAATAGAAGATGAAGGAATTGAAAGAAAAAAAAAGAATCAGAAATATTTAAAGAGCCTTTGATAAATTATGAATAAAAAAATAATTATTGAAATTAATATTTTCAACATTAAAAATTAATTATAATTTTAAATCATATATATTTTTTAAATATTTGTTCATAATTTATGAAAAAAAAATAAGGAAATATAATTAAATCAAAAATAAAATGCTCTTTTCTTTAAAAAAAGAATACTAAAATAAAAAACACAAAAAAAGTAATTCTGAATAAAAAAAAACATTAAAAAAAAAACCATTAAAAAAACATCAAAAAAAAATTAAAAAATATAAAAAATAATCTTAAAAAAAAGAAAAATCAGAAAATTCACTATAATAAAAATTAAAAAAAAACCCTTTCTAATCTCTTATTCCTCGGCATTCTCGTCTATCTCAATATTCCCTTCCTCTTCATTTTTCTCCTCATTTCCATTTTCTCCATTTCCATCATTATTCTTCTGGTCTTTTTTCTCTTCCTCTCCTTCAATAACCTTATTCTCCTCTTCATCTTTTTTTTCTTCTTCTTTCTTTTCTTCTTCAGGTAATTCCAATGTAGGTTCATCCTTATATAATTCTCTTGTAGGATCAACAACTTGAGGATCAGTAGTCCAACTAACAACAAAAGCCTGAGGAGCACCTTCTTCTTCGGGAGCATCTCCATCACCTTCTTTTAAACTTTGTTTAAAATTCCCTTTAACAACATTTCCATTAATAAAATGCCAAACACCATCTCCTTGAGGAAAATTATTAACAAAAGGACCTTCGAAGTAAGTTCCATTAGGAAAAATCCATTTACCTTGTGTAATTTTCCCATTTTCCCAATTTCCAGCAATTTTCATTTTTGTATCATTAAAAATGAATTCACCATATCCATGTTTAACTCCATATTTCCAAGATCCAGAATATACATTTCCAGTTTTTTTATATTTAAAAACACCTTCACCGTGTCTTTTTCCATTTTCGAATCTACCGAAATATTCTCCTATTGCTCCATAAATCATTGTTCCTATTCCGTGTTTTTTATTTACTAACCATTCTCCTTGATATTGGTTGTTTGGAATGTTTTGGGTCTCCTCACCTCCCTCTTCTTTGTGATAGGTGTAGGTTCCTGTTCCTTCACGAAGACCGTCTTTGAAGTCACCTGAGTATGTGTCATTGTTTGCGTATTTTACATCTGCGCGACCTGTGTAGTTACGACTGTTGTGCTCTTGAATTTTTTGACCGTCTTCTAAGTATTTTAGGATTGTGTATGCTTTTTCATCAGGGTTCTCTTCATCTCCCATTTTTTTTTTTTTTTATTGGTTTTTTTTATTTGATTAATTTAGGATTAGGTTTTTTTTTTAGTTTATTTTTATTTTGGTAAGTTATTTTTTTATTGTATTATTTTTTTTATTTTTTTGGTTTTTTATTTGAATCATTTGTTAATTTTTTTTTTTAATAAGTTAATTTTTTTATTTTTAAATAAGTTATTTTTTTATTTTTGGATTTTTTTTTTTGAATATTAAATTTAATATAAATTTTTTTTTTTTTTATCAGAATTTTTATTTTTTCTACGTTAGATTATTTAAAAAGTTATTGTTTTTTTATTTTTATATAAAAAATGGAAAAAGAAAATTTTTTCTCTATTTTAGAAGATATGTGTTCATATAATGTAGAAAATTATTTTAATGAAAGGAAATGGTATAATGAATGTTTAGCAAGTCAAATAAGTATAGATCAATCACAACATCAAAATGAGCATCATTCAAGGGAAAAAATATTAAATAAATTAGATGAATATCATCAAAGAAAATTAAAATTTTTTGAAAAAACTTTTAAATCTTTTGATGAAAAAGAAAAATCTTTTCCAAATTTATTAATGATTCCAAGTCATCCTGCTGAAGATTATGCTTATATTCCTTATATTGAATGGAATAATTATGATTTTATTTCTCATCCAGATTCTATTATTAAATTTCATGAAATTATTATTAATAAAACTTTAGAAGAAATTTTTTATCAACCTGAAAATTTAGAATTTAATCTACATTGCTTAGAATATATTAAAAAAAAATTAGATGATTTAAATCAATTAAATGATGAATTAATTAAAGCTTTAGATATTTATTTTATTTTAAATATTTATCAAGGAAATTATTCAAAACTTATTTCATTTTATGATGAATATTATTTAGAAAAAAAAAATAATTCATTTATTGAATATATAGATAAAAATTCAAATCAAATAGAAAAAGTTTTAAAAGAAACAATAGAAAAATTATGTCAAAATGATAATAATTATGAAATATATCCAATAATGAGAAATTGGTCAATAACTGATGTTTATAATATAAGTAAAAATTTATTATTTACAAGTTCAAAAAGTAATGATTCTTTGACTCAAACTGCAATTGCAACTGATTCTAAATATTTATATATTTTATTATTTGGAATTTGTGGTGGATTATATAAAATTGGTACTGGAAAAAATGGAACTATTAAAGGAAAAGTTTATAAACAAAATTTATCATTAAATTCTAATGAAGGAAATCCTATGTTAGTTTATGTTAAATCTACAAATAAATTATATTTAAAAACTAATCAAAGTCATTTTGGAAATATTAAAATTATTAATACAGAAAATTTAACAATTGAATCAATAAAATTATTGAATTTTCCTCAGAATGTAAAATCAATGAATATATATGAAAAAAATATGAATTATATTTTATTAAGTGATGAATATAATTTATATGCTTTAGTTCTTGAATCAGAAGGAGATAAAATAGATAAGAAAAAATTATTAAATTATAAAAAAAGAAAAGAAAAAAATGAAGATTTTTTAGTAAATTTAGTATTATTTAAATTTCCATTATCTTCAGAATATATTCAAAGTAATAGAACAGAAAAAGATGCTTTAATAGATGAATTATATGAATCATTTAGTTTTCTTTTCCCAAAAGCCAAATGTAAAAAAGCTTTAGAAAAGAAAAATTATAATATAGAAAAAGCAGCAAATTATTTAATAAAATCATTTAATAAAGAAAAAGAAACAAAAATTCCAATTAAAAAAGGAACTTTAGAAGAAATAGATTACTCAGAAAAAATAATATTATATGGTTCAAAAGTAGAAATGGCTCCTGGATTAAATGGATTTTATGAAATAACTATGATTCCAAATTTAAAAAGTGAATTTGATCCTACAAAATTTGATTTTTTAAAATGGGTTTTAATTAATAATAAATTATATGGATATAAATTAAAAGAAGGTGGTTGTTTTGTTTTTTCAACAAATAAAAATGATGAAAAAGAATTTAATTTAGAAATTCAAGCTGTTAAATATTATTATTATCAAAATTTAAAAAAAACAAAAAATGATTTAAGAGGAGTTGAAGATGAATTTTTTAATCAATTCAAAGAATTAATTGATTCAAAAAAAAATTTAGATATGAATTTAAATATGAATGATTCGTATATATCAAATAATAATAATGAAATGAAAAAAATAGAACCAATAAATAATAATAATGAAGAAAATAGAATTAATTTTAGTGTTTTTTCTCCTTTTATTGAAGAAAATATTCAAGAAGGAAAATCAGCTTTTAAAAATTATATGAATCCATTTTTTGTAAAACCTTTTCAAACAGTAGAAAAAAAAGAAATAAAAAATCCTCAAGAAACAGAAATTAATTCTGAAAAAAAAATTGAAACTTTTAAAGGAACTTTTCTTAAAAAATTACATTGTTTATCATCAAATACTATTCAAAATTTAGATGAATGTTTTTGTTATGATAAAGATAATTCATGTTATTATTTACTTGGTATTTCCATTTTATCTATTTCTATTATTGAATCTTCTACTTTTGAAGATATTTATAAAAATGAAAAAAAAATAATTGAAAAATGTTATAATATTACTTTTGATAATTTAATTCAAGATAATAAATTAATTTTAAAATTAAATGAAATTTCATTGTTTTTAAATTGTTATAAATGGGATTTACCTTGGTATTATTCTAATTGGAATTATTTCTTTTCTCAATTAAGTTTAACTAATTATATAAATGAAGAAAAAGTAAAATATTCTTCAAATGAATATCCTCATAAATTATTTAAAAAAAAGAGAGAACCTAAAAATTATGAAGAATTAGAAAATAAAGTTGATTTATCTGCAAAAGAAAATGAAAAAAATGTACTTTCTAAAATAAGTGAAGTTATTAAAAGTAATATTTATATTAAATTTGAAAATAATCCTCAATCTGGTAAAAAAGGAAAATCTAAATCTTTGTCTTATTTACTTCAAAAAAATAATTCTTTCTTTAATTGGTCTACAAGAACAGATAAAATTGAAATTAAAGATTCACCAATTATGAATAATATTTATGATAAATTGTCAAAAGAAATTTCAACAAATTTAGAAAATTATAGAAAATTTTATGGAAGTTTTAATCAAGATGATTTTGAAAATGAATATCAAAAAATTAGTAAATTATTCAAAAATAAAAAATATCTTTTATATTTAATAAATGTTTATTATTATTTAAGAAATATTCAGTTCTTTAATTTCGATAAAATTGAATTGATTAGCAAAGATATTAAATTAAATATTTTTAAATTATTAAAAGAAAATAAAGATGAAGAAATAATCAATTTTATATTTAAAATTATATCAAATAATTATAAGTTTTTATTTAATGATTTAGAAAAACAAAAAGAATTATTTCTTTTCTTATATTCTATTAAACAAAATAATTTTATTTGTGATTTATTAAATCACAAGAATTATATTAGAAATAAATTGGTTGATACATTTGACAAAATTAATAATTATAAATCTTTTATTTTAACTAAGAAAAATGATCAACAAAAAAAAGATTCAAAATCATTTACAATTACTTCATTAATTTCTCATAATAATACTTCTTTTTATACTCCATTCTTTAAAATTTTACTTAATGATGAAATTAATAAAAATAAAGTTATTGATTTAATTGAAAAAGAAATATGTAATAAAAATAATATATTTACAAACTTTTTTATTCAAATTTTCTCAACAACAATTTTCAGTACTGATATGAAAGATTCACTTTTTGATAAACTATTTTCAAAATTATTGAATATAATAAATAAATTATTAAAATCAAAACCAACAAATGATTCAATAATTGATGATTCAATATTAAATTTATGTCATTTAATAAGTTATTTTTTAGATTATTTCCACGAAAAAATTCCATTTTCAACATTAATAAAACATTTAAAAACAAATTTCGAATTATTTGACAAATTAAGTAAAATTTTAAGAGAAAAAATTCCATCTTTAGAAAAAAATCTTCAACTATTTACATTAAAAGGAAAAGTATTTGAAACATTAATAGACAGATCAGATGTATCATTTTCAAATAATATAAAATTTCCTCAAAATAATGTAAGTGTAGTAGAAATAGAAACTTCAAATAATAATTTAGGAAATTATTATTCTTTAAATAAAGATATTTTAATATATACTGAATTACAAAATACAGGAAATAATATTTCAACTCAACATTTATCAGGAAATAATTGTAAAGATTTTGGAACATGTTTTATATATAAAGTATCAGGAAATAATGATAAAAAAAAATATTTTCTTTTAGGAAATGAAATAACAATAGCAACATCAAATGTTTATTCATTAAATAGAAATGATCCTTCTGGAGAATTAAAATATATTTCTAATTTAATTCCAGAATTAAAAAGTAAAGAAATTATATTACAAACTAAAAATAAACAACAAGTTATTGATAAAAATATTATGGTTGCTGCTACGAAAGTTACTATTTTAGTTTATCCTTTTACTGGATTATTATATGGAAAAGGTAATTTTATTATTGATGAACCTTATTTACAAAAAATTTTTGATACTTTAGATGATTTTGATTATATTAATTCTATTATTCTTAGAAAAATGATTAATGGAGTTACTCTTCCTAATACTTCTGAATATCAATCTTTTCTTCATTTTGAAAATTTAAATATATTAAAAAGATTCAAAGAATTAATTCCTTTTTATAATTTTAGTAAATTTTATTCTACTTCAAATTTACAACATAATGTTAATTCTTTTTTTAATCATAATTTAGAATCGAATCCTTTTAAACATGTTTTAAAATTATTAGATAATAATACTTTTAAAACTGAAGAAATTGAAGAAACTAAATCTTGGAATATTAATAATTTAAAAGGTATTGATAAACTTGCAATGTTTAATCAATCACTTTGGAATTTATTAAAAAATCTATTATATGTTTATACTAATAAAAATAAAGATTTAATTATTTCACTTTTAAATCAAATTGCAATTGATATAAAAAGAGAAAAAGTAACTTTTGATTTAATTAAAAATTATGTTGATGATTGTAATGAAATTATTAAAAAAAATGATAAAAAAGATTCATCTGAAGAAAAAAATGAATCAAATATATATGATTTAGTTCAAAATTTAATTTCAAAAGATTTAAAAACTCAATTTTATTCAAATGAAAATGCTTTAAATGAAGTTTGTGAAGTTAATGGATTAAATCATGTTTCTGAATCACTTGATAATAATTTGAAAAATTTTACTAATTTTATTTATGGAAAAGTAGATGGAATTATTCATTATTCAGAATTAAAATTATATAGAAAATTAACAGAAAAAGAAATTGAAAATCAAGTTAGAAATATTTCACCTTATATTTCAATTCCTTTGAATTTAATAAATAAAGTTTTATTCTTATATTTATTTAATATTAAATATACAAATGAGAAAGAAGCTCTATTTAAACAATTTTTCTTTGATAAAAATGTTAATATTGATTTGATAATTACTGAAATATTCATTAAATATAAAATGATTGCTTTAAAACAAATTGGAATTAATTCATTTTATAATTTTTATTCTATCAATAATGATAATAAACATTCTGACTTTTATAATAAATTCTTTATTAATTTCTATGGAATGTTTAGTTCAAAATTTGAATGGGGAATTGATAATAAAAATAAAGTGTTTAATAATAAATATATCGAATTTATTGGAATAACAAAATCTAATATATTTAAATCTATTTTGGAAAATAAGAAAATAGAAAAAAATGAAATATTAGATATTCAAAAATTAATAGTACTTGTAAATGATTTAATAAAAATAGTCCCTTTAATTGAAAATAATATAAGAAAAAATATTTCAAATATTATCTTAAATTGTTTAAATGATATATTTGAAAATAAGAAATATTTCTTAAAAAAACAAGAATTTGAAGAATTTTTAGTTTTATTGAAAAATCTAATTCAATTACTAACAAAATATGATAGTTCTTTATCTTCAAAATTAATAAAATTACTTTCAAAAATTTTAGAGAATTTATTTAAAACTGAAAATGATCAAGAAAAAACTCTTTTAATATTAAAAGCAATTCAAAACTTTGTTTCTTCCATTGAAAAAGATGAAAAAGAAAGTGAAGAAGATTCATTAGAATCAGAGAAATTTATAGATATTATATTTGAAATACTTACAAAAGAAAGTTCAAAAGAAATATTAAATTCTCTTTGTTCAATTGTAAATATACTATTCTCAAAATTAGTAAAACAAAATAAATTTATATCAACTTCGAATTTTTCAAAATTATATAAAAAAATAGGTTCATTAATTTTATTGACAGAAAATAAAAATGAAGAAAAAACAAATGATAAATATAAATTAATTTTTAATCCAACAAGTAATGAATTAGATTATGGATTTTTAGTAAATGTATTATATTATTTTGAAGAAAAATATCCAACTTCTCTTTCAAATTATATTCATGATAATGAATTTAGAAGTAAAATATTTAATATGAGTTCTGAAGAAATTAAAAATTATAATATATCAAAAAATGATAATACAACTGAGAAAAATCCTTTTGTTTCAATAGAAATGAAAATACCTCAAAAAGAAGAAAAAAAAGATGAAAAAAAACAACCATTATCAATAAAAGATTTATTACCAATATATTCAATATCAACATTAGTAAAAAATTCTTCATCAACAGTAGTAAATCCAGCAACAAATAGATTAAGAAATAAAAATAAAAAAACAACAAAATTAATTCAAAAAACAATGAAATCTTTAGAACTTCAATTAAATAATTTAGATAACTTAAATAAATTAAAAGCTTCTGGAAATCCAATAATAGATATTGAAAAATATAAAAATATAATATTAAATATATTTCATATAAAAAGATTAATTCATCATTTATTATTAGCAGAACAAATTGGTGATATTGCTTGTATAAGAGGATTTTCAATAATTGGACCTTTATTTACAATTGATCAAGCAAAATATTTTAGTCAATTAGTTCATTTATGTTTAAATTATCAAATAAAATCTCCTCCAAAAAATTTAAATGATAATTCTCCTTTTTATGAATATTCTGATATATTTCCTCCACTTCCAAAATTAGAAGAATTAATTGAAGGTTATACTAATGTTTTAAAAGAAACTATTTTAACTTTTGCAAATGTTACTATTGTTAAAGAAAGTTTATTTAATCAAATTTTAGAATCAAATATTGAAAAAATAGATTTATCTAAAATAGTATTTTCAATAGATAATGAAATAAGTGGAGAAAAAATAGGAATGGTAATTGAATTTATATCAACATTAATAAATGATATAATTAGTAAAAATGAAAAATATTATGAAAAAATAAGTGAAGATTTATTAAAATCTTTAAATGAAAATGATGATTCTAAATTAATTGGTGTATTATATATTGTAGCTGGAGAATTTGCTTTTTTAAGAATGGGAAAAACTGTTTTATATAATGGAAAAAAAGCAATTGTTATTAATCCAACAATGACTAAAATTAATGATTGTAAAATTAATATGTTAAATGAAGATACTGATGAATCTGATAATTCAAAAAAATTAAAAATTAATAAAGAAGATTTAATAATATATAATGAAGTAAATAAGAAAATAATATCTCAATTAGATATTAATCAAATAATAGAATATTTAATAAAATATATTTCAAATAATAAAAATAAAATAATAATTCTTCTCCTTCTTAAAATAATATATCAATCAAAATCCAAAATAAATCCCGAAAATAAAAACTCTTTAATAAAAATATTATATAATAAAACATCATTAATTCAAACATCAAGTGTGAATCAAAGTGAATCATTATTTATTCATTCATTATTTGATTTATTAGATAAGCAAAATATAAATTTTAACAATGATATATTTATTCCAAGATACAATACAAATTATAAAAATAAAATAATAAAAACAAAAGAAGAATTAAATCAAGTTCTTCCAGAAAGTGAAT
Source organism: Isotricha sp. YL-2021b (assembly GCA_023805745.1). Classification (NCBI taxonomy): domain Eukaryota; phylum Ciliophora; class Litostomatea; order Vestibuliferida; family Isotrichidae; genus Isotricha; species Isotricha sp. YL-2021b. The sequence goes on along the minus strand of JAJJKW010001702.1, from coordinate 27,116 downwards.
ATTTATCATCATTACCAAAAGTATCATTTACAAAGTGTTTAGCATGTTTATCAAATGCAATAAAATTTGATAAAATAGTAGTAGATGCAATAATAAATGCTTATAAAAATGATAAATATCCAGATGCAGTTGCAATGTCAACTTCTCAAATAAGATCACATATATTAAATGGTAATTTAAAATCTGCTTATACTGACTTAGGAGTTGTTTTTGGAGGAGCTCCTGTTGCCAAATCTATTTTTACTGAAGAATATGAACCTTATCAAATTACTAAAGAAAAATGTATTATTGGAAAATTATTCTTATGTTCTGATAAAAAATTACAATATAAAAAACCTGTTATTATTTTATTATGTGATTTTATTAATAAAATTTTATTAGTCAAAAGCTTAGATGAAAAAGTTGAAATTTTTTGGACTTCTTGTGATAATTTATCTTTTCTTGAATGGAATTTTCCTGCTAATTCTTATTCTTATGATTATATTTATAATAAATATGAAGAACAATTAAATTGTTTAAGTAGTGTTTATTCTAATAAAATTATTATTAAATTATATGATGAAATTAATAATATTGAAAATGATAATATATTAAATTATGCTCTTTTATTAAATTGGGATGAAAATTGCAAAGATAATTATTTAACTAATCATAATGATAATTTACCAAATAATAAATTAAAAAATAATTCAATTTTAAGAGATTGGACATTAAATAAATGGTCTGAATTAGAAAAAGATGTTAAAATATTTAAAATGGAACTTTTTGAAAATATAAAATATAATAATGGTTCTCTTCTTCCAATTCATGAATTATGTTTAGGAAAAACAGAAGATTATAATAAATATAGTAATATTATTATATCTTTTGATACAAGTTCATTTTTAGGTCCTCAAGCAACATTAAGATTTTATTCTGATGAAGAAGGTACAAATTTATTATATGAAGTTCAATCAATTAAAAAAGAAAAATATGATTTACAATATATAATATTAAATAAAAGTAAAGTTTTTATTGAATATGTTCCTGGAACTACAATATTTTATTCTAGTGAATGGTTTATGCATTCTAGAGATTCTTCTTTACCTTGTTCTGTTACTTTTATTCCAAATTATTTTAAAACTTTAACTTCTTTAACTGGAATTTATGGTTGTGAAAAAGATAATATTTCTTCTTTTATTTCTAATATTTTAACTAATTTAGTTATTGATGATTTTCCTGTTGTTTTACAAATGAAAATTATGAAAGCTTTAAATGAAATTTTTAATAGTATTGATAAAGAAAAAACTAAAGTTTTATTTAATAATTGTAATTCTATTGATGAAAAATTAAATAAATTTGGAATTAAAAAAGAAATTCTTCAAAGATTTATTAAAACTTTCAGTGAGAAATTTGAACAAGAAAAAGAAAAAAATTTTGCTTCTCCTTATATAATAGAATTATCAGATTGTATATTAAATATATTTAATTCACTTAATGAACAATATGAAAATATAGTTTCTTATTTAAGTAAAGAACATCAAATAATGATTAAATTATATCAAATATTAAATGATATTCATAATGGTCAAGAAATAGATAAAAATATTGAATTAGAAATAACAAAAAAAATAGATGACTTTCTAAATAATCAAACAAATAGAATATTATTATTAAAAGGAAATAATAAAGATATGTTTTCAAAAATAAATGAATTTGGAGGAATAATAAGAAAAGAAGAAGATATAATACAAATGAATAATATGACTTGTATATTAATTGATTATTTTGATATGAATAAATTAAATAAAAATGATAATATAAAAGAAGAAAAAAAAGAACCTGAAGAAGAAAAATTTTGGGAATGTTCTCAATGTCATGAATTTAATGATAAAGATAATACTTCTTGTGTTTTTTGTGATGCCCAAAAAAAACCTGTTATAAGAGCTAAACCTATTAAAATAGAAGAAAATAATAAAGAAAATGACGTTGAAGAAGAAAATTTAAATTATGATGAATGTATGAAATTAAAAGAAAAAATTAAAAATTTAAAAATTGATATTATTGAAAATAATAATAAAAATGTATATGATTTTCTTATTAAAAGATTTAAAAACTTTAAAAAAGATTATATTGCAGATAAAAAATTAAAAATTGAAAAATATATAAATGATAAAGAACAAAAAAATATAATAAATAATATATTATCATCTCAATCATCAATTACAATGGATAAATTAATAACATTACAAAATAATGGAATAGATTTATATTTAGATATAGCATCTTTAAAAAAATATAAAATAAATAAAAATGATATATTAATTGTTTCAAAATATATTTATTCAAATAATTTAAGTATATTTTCAGAAAGAGTGAATTTAGATAATATATCATTAGCTCAATTTAGATTTTATATATCAATATTATTAAAAATAAATAATTTCTTATCATTAAGTCTTCCATTAATAAATCCTCCATCAACAAATAATAATAATAATAATATTCATAATGAATCATCTTCATTATCAACATTATTAACAAAAATGAGAGGAATAACATCTCCAAAAATAAAAAATAATCTTCTTCAAAAAATAATAGATTTAAGTGAATATGATGAAGAATTAATTCAAATACCAATATTTAAAGTAGATAGAATATCAAATATGAAAAATGAAAAAGAAAATTCATCTCCAAAAAAAACAGTATTAAAAGGAATAAGAAGAAAAGGAAGAGAATTATTAAATAATTTACCTCAATTAAATTCAGCATTATTATTATCTAGAAAACCATTTAAAAAAGAAGCAGAATTTACACAAGTATATTATCAATATAGTAAATATGATATAGCTTCATTTAGAAGTAAAAGAATTGATAGAGATCATAATGCTTTTAAAATAGAATATATTAATGAACTTGTTCAAGGTTTAAGTGGTCCTTATAGACAATTTTTTAGTGATATTACTATAGAATTACAAAATGGAGAAAAAGTAAATTTACTTATTCCTACTCAAAATAATATTAATAATAAAGGAGAATTTAAAGATAAATTTACTATAAATCCTAAAAATGAAGATTTTCCACAATTTGAATTTTTAGGTATTTTAATGGGAATTTGTATTAGAACTGGAGTTTATTTACCTTTAGATTTATGTTCTTTAATTTGGAAAAAATTAATAAATGAAAAAATTACTTTAGATGATATTAAACAATTTGATGAAGGATTATATCAAATGAGTGAATTATTATCTAATCCAAAAGCAGATAAAGAATTATTAAAAAATACATTTGATGGAATAACTAATATAAATTTAAGTGATGGTTCTGAAAAGCAATTACAAGGAAAATATGATAATTTAATAGAATCTTTTGAACAAAGGAAAAAATTATTAAAAGAAATAAATAATATAAGATTAAATGAATGTATAAAACAAATAAATTCAATTAAAAAAGGATTAAATAAAATGATTCCTTTATCATTACTTTATTTTTTTACATGGGAAGAAATAGAAAAATTAGTTTGTGGTAAAAAAACAGTTGATATCGAACTTTTAAAGAAAAATACAATTATTTCTCCAGAATTACAAAAAAAAGATTATTTAATAAAATGGTTATGGGAAATATTAAATGAATTTACAGATGAAAATAAAATAAATTTTGTTAAATTTTGTTATGCTCAAGAAAGACTTCCTCCAACACAAGAAGAATATACAAAAAGGCAAATACAATTTACAATAAAATTTAATTCTCATTCTAAAAAAGATTTATTACCAAGAGCTGATACTTGTTTTTTCTTTTTAATTCTTCCAGATTATACTAATAAAGATATTATGAAAAAAATGATTACTATTGCAATTACTATGGATAATATTGGAATGAATGGAGATAAAATTGTTCCTAATAGTTCAAATATTGATAATGGTCCTGTATTTGAAGTTATTAGAGGTGTTCCTAGAAAATTTGGTTTTGGTTTTGAAATTAATGATGATGAATATTAAATTTATTTTATTTTAAAAAAATCTTTTTTATTATTTTTTAAATTATGGAAATTTCATTCAAAAAATTTTATTATAAATATAATATTAATTGCTAAATTTTTATAATTATTATTATTAATGTAATATGTTTGTAAAATATTTTTTGTAAAAAATGTATTAATGAATTTATTGGAAATCAAATATATTTCTTTTAAATTTAAATATTCAAAAATATAGGAAGTTTAAAAGTCTTTTATCTAAAATTATATAAATAAAATATTAATAATTATAATGAATATAAAAAATATTTTAGAAAAAATTACTGAAAAAAACCATTAATTGAATTGAAATAAAAGAATTATATTATAAAAAAGAAGAATATTAGATGAATTATATAAATAAAAATTACAAAGTATTATTTTAAAATCTGTCTATCCCCTTTTTAAGGGGAGGTAAGAAAGTACCATTACCTTAGAATAAAAAATATTTTGTGTAATCCCTATCATAAAGGTAGTACTTTTCTTTTGAATATTATAATTATATACTAATTTTAATTATTTTTACTATATGTTTTATTGTTTAATTTTATTCATTATATTCTTTTTTTTCAATGGGGAAAATTCATAAATTCCATAAGACACTCTTATTGTAATAATTTTGGAATAAAATATGTTATTTTTTAACCTTATCATTCTTAAACTAATAGAAGTATTTAAGTTGTACTTAAAAAAATAAAATTTTAAATTGATAAAGACAATTATAATCTAGAAAATTTTTGAATTGAGTGAAAATCTTAAAAATACTGAACATTCTTCTATATTATATAATAAATATAGAAAATATAGAAAATATATTAAAATAAATGATGAAAAAAATGATAATGATTATGATATAATTAATAGATGTATATATAAAAATGAAAATATAATTAATATTCCAAATAAACTTAAAAATATAGAATATTTGAATATAAATTCGAAAATATATTCATTTAGTTATGATAAAGATAAAAATTATTTAAAATTTAAATTATATGATAAAAGATATGAAAATAAATATGATGATATTGATGAAATTATAAAATATAAAAAAATAAGAATAGAAGGATTAAAAATAAATAATAATAATAATAAATTAATAGAAGATAAGAATATTAATCTTTGTGATATTAATTTAAATATTAATCAAACTAAAATAAAAAGTTTTAAGGAAATTAAATCAATTTATTGTGAAGATAAAGATGATATTTTAGAAAATATATTGAATAAAATTGAATTTAAAAATTTAAAATATATAAATTTAAAAATAGATAATAATAATATTTTAGAAAATTATTAATGTAGAAAATATAGAAAATATTAAAATAAATGATGAAAATAATGATAATGATTATGATATAATTAATAGATGTATATATAAAAATGAAAATACAATTAATATTCCAAATAAACTTAAAAATATAAAATATTTGAATATAAATTTGAAAATATATTCATTTAGTTATGATAAGATTAAAAGTTATTTAAAATTTAAATTATATGATAAAAGATATGGAAATAAATATGATGATATTGAACGTTATTTGAATTTTGGAAATATAATAGAACCTATTGCAATATTATTTTATTGAATTTTTATTGATTCATATAATTCTCTAACTTTAAAAATAACTGAAAAATATAGACCAAAGTTATAATATTTTATCTGAAGTTTTATCACTTTTTTGTTTCTATATATTCGTAATTATTATTCCATCTTCAAAAGATGAATTTTTTTATTCCATATTTATGATAGTTGATTTATTTATAATTTTATTTGGTTTAGTAATTTTTTGGGAAACAATTCTAATAAAATTTTGAAATTTATGAAATATTCAAATTACTATTTTTTTACTTTCCTCATCAAAATTTAAATAAATTCTATTTTTTAAATAATTCATAATTGATAATAAATTCATTATAATTTGGACATTTCTTTTAGAAAGGGTTTATCTTTTTTTTAAATCTTAATAATAATTTTTGAACAATATAAATTTTAAATTATTTTAATTGAATCTTTTTCAAATATTAATTTATTATTTTGTGTAACATTTTTAAACAAGAAGAATAATATAAATAATAAATATAATTTTTTTTTATGATTATCTATTAAAATGAAAGAAATTTTTGAAAATTTGGAATATAAAAGAAGTTTCTCAAATTATGAATTAAATGATTAATTAAAGAATGAAATTCATTTACAATAATTAATTATTATACAAATTTATCAAACTATTTTAATATTTCTATCTCAAAATATAAGATTGGATAAAAAAGAAAATAAATATTTAAATATTCCAGATAATATTTAAATCATAAAGTTTTGATTTTTAATCCTTTTTAAAATCAATTTATCTTTTCCTTGTTTTATAATCTTTTTTGAAATAAAATAAATATTATTTTCATTCATATGTTGTTTATATTTTTTGATATTGAAAAAGATATAAATCTTAATTCTTTTAACTATATTGTATAATATAAAAAATAATAATTCATAGTTATTTTCTGCATTTTAAGATAACAATTTTTTATTATTCTTTTTATATCAAATACTTTTAATATGTAAATTGTTAAATAATAATTAATAATTATTGAAATATTTATTTAATGTTCAATAATAAAAATCCTTAGATTAAAAATATAAATCTTATTTTAAATATTGTATTTAATATATTTTTCATAAGTTTTTTTAAGAATTTCTTTACTTTATTTTAAATTTTAATTTATTTTTTTACCTTTTATTCTGTTAATTCTCTCTTTTTTCTCTTTTAATTCAAATAATACTTCTTTTAATCTTTTATATTACTTTTTATTGTTGATATTTCTTGATAATCAAGATATTTTTATTATTTTTCTCTTCTATTTAAACTCTTTTTCCATCTATAATATTTATATTTTGTTTATTAAACCTTCTTCACACTATTTATATTTTATTCTTCAATGTAAATTTTTTTAAATTCCTTTATTTACATTAATACAACAATTTTTTTTTTATATTTTTCTTTATTTATCTTATTTTTGTTAATTCTATAATCTTTTTTGTTTGTATTTTTATTATTGATTAATTTTTTCATTATATTTTTTTAATGAGTTTTTATAGTTTCTTCACTTTATGTTGAGTGTATCATTACATTCAATTATAATTTGATTTTAATACCAATTGGATTATGTTCTTGTTTTTTTATTTAATTCTTCATTTTGTCTGCTGAATAAATAAATGTATATTTCAATATATATATATTATTCTAACTAATAAAGTAGTTTTAAATAATTAAAACTTAATTTTTTCAAAAAAATTGTTTTCCTTTTCAAATTGTTTTTTCTTCTGTTGTTTAAATTATCAAAAAACTAATAATTTTTTAATTTTTAATATTATCATATAATAAGTAAAAAAGATTATTATTATGATAACTGATAAATATCAATCATCATTTTGAATAGATATTATTAAATAAAAAATATTTTTTATATTTTCTCCTTTCTATCAAATAACTCACTTATAAATCGGAAATATTAATGAATATATATAAATAATATGATAATTTTAGTTTTTTAAATGAATAATTAAATTTAAATTTAATTAAATATTAAAATAATTATATGATTAAATTTAAAATTATTTTTTATGTAGTTTTTGACTTCACATATTTTCCATTATAAACAGGGCTATTTTCTAAAATATATTTTTTGTAAAATTTCAAGAACTTGTGAATCAAATAGGTTATATTTAGATTAAATTTAATTATTTTTTTCATCATCCGAATTTTAAATAAAATTATTAACAAAAATAAATTATTTTTTTGAATTCATCTCTTTTTGAGATTTATGAATTTGGAACTAAAATTTGATAGATTGGAGAAAATTAATGAGAAAGTGTAAATGGGTAAAAAAGGTTTTAAAAAAAATTTAGGGTTTAAAAATAATTTTATATTTAACATTAAACTATTAAAATGGACAATGCTGAACTTAAAGTTATATTGTTCTAGATTTTTAACAGTTCATTTTTCTACTTTTATATTTCTTTATCATTTAAAATCTAATTTTTGAAAAAGAGATAATTGTTCAATTTATTTCTAATTCATTATTTTCTATATAAATTGCCTGTTCTTGTTTTAAATCTTCAAATTCTTTTTGAATTAATTCATTTTTCCCTTTTAAATTTGAGATTATTTTTTTAACTTTATTTTTTTTCAATTAAATGTTTTAATAATTCATTTTTTTGATATTCTTCTAATTCTCTTGATAATAATTTTCATTTTATTATCTTAACTTATCATAAATATTTTAAATAAAATTTTGAAAGTTTTTGATTTTTAATATTTAATTATTTATTTTTAATAATATCTTTTATTAAGTTTATTTCTTGTTCTTTTTCTATTCCCTTTTTTTATAAGTTACAATTTCTTTTTCTTCTTCATTTATTTTGTTTTGAAATATATCAATATTTTCATTAAATTCCTATTTTCACTTTAAATCTTGAAAAAAAATAAATCAGAATAAAATAAATTAGACTTTAAAGAATAATAAATAAAAAAACAATTGGAACTGAAGATAAATAAATTACTTAAATAAATAAAATAAGTTAATCTAATGGGGAAGATATATATATAATAAAATTTTTTTTATCATATTTATAAGTAATTTTAGTTATTATTCAAATTTCTCTTTATTAGTTCTGTCATTTTTATATCTTATATTTCTTTTCTTTTTGTTTTATAATATTTTCCGTATCTTCTATTCTTTTTAAGAATCAATCTAAATTTATCAATAATTAAAGAGAAATTTCAAAATAAAAATAAAAAATTAATTTTTGACTTATATAAAAAAATAATTGAAATATTAATAACTGTTTAAGATGTTTAGATAAAATGTTCAAAATCCTGTTTTTTACAATATTAATAGTATTTTCAACATCTTCATCAATATCAAATTTCAATAAATTAGAAGACGTAATATTAATGGATAAATCAAATTCACCATATTTAAAAGCGACAAAGAATTGTCATGTAGGAAATGAAAAAATAAAAAAACAAGCAGAATTATTAATAAAAGAGGCAAAAACAAATCGTGAAAAAGCAGAAAAATTATATAATTTTGTAAAAGAAGCAATAGGATATAATAATTATAAAAATACACGTTATGGTTCAATTAAAACATTAGAAATTAAAAAAGGAAATTGTGTAGATCAAGCTCATTTATTAAATGCTCTTTTAAGAACTGTTGGAATTCCTTCAAGATATAAAAGTGGTATGGTTAAATTTAGAAAATTAGGATGGACTCAACATGTTTGGAATTATGTTAATATTGATGGTAAATGGAAAGATTTAGATTGTACTAATGTTTTAAATACTTTTGATAAAATTAATAATTGGAATGAAGTTGAAAAATTTCAAATTTTAACTGAAGTTATTTTTTGAAGTTTTTTTATTTTAAATATTTATTTATTATTAGAGTGTTTAAATGTAATCATTATTTATTAGATTTTTCATTTTTTTTTTTTCCTTTTATTTTGTTTTTTTATTATAATTTAATGGTTATAATTTTTTATTATTTTATGCTCAGTAAAAGTTAATTTTTTTATTTTACTTTATTTTTATTTTTTTCTAAAAATAATTTTTTAAATTCTCTATTATCTATTGTGAATTTCTATAAATTTAAGAATTATTCTTTTTCAAAAATTTAACTTAAATAAAATAAATAATAATTTTCATTTTAAAACTTCTTAATCACCAAATATATTTTCTGTTGTTTTTTAGAATTAATGTAAGTAAAAAATTCATTGTATCAAACTTTAATTTAATTTAAAAAATATTTTTAATTAATATGGGTTTTATGATTTTTATTTAAGAGAATGAGTAATCAATGTTTTTAATTTACAAACAATTCTCTCAAAAAAATTTGTTATAATTATTTATCATATATTTTTATAAATATATTAATTACATCAGTGGAATAAGAAAACAAAAAAAATATAATTAAATTATTTATTAACAATTAATAAAATATTGAAAATAATGTTGAAATATGTTAATTAAAGTAATTTTTAAGTTGAATTTTGAAAAATTTCTAATATCCTATTTTTTGAAATTTTTTTAACATAAAGAAAATTTTTTTTACATAAAATAATACTTTTATAAATTGAAAAAAGACTATTTAATTTTAAATAACTTTATTAGAAAATATTTAAAGTATTAATGTTCATATAATTCATTTTATTGATAATAAAAAAAAAATTTTAAACAAACAACAATTCCAAAAATATATGAAAAAGATTCATATATATCTTTTTTACTATCTTTTTAAAATAAAAATTTATATATTTTTCATTAATTATTATATATTTTAAAATAAATGAAAAATAAACCTTTTCACCAAATTAAAGAAATTATTGCAAATATAAATGAAATTATTAAAAAAAATATTCAATTTAATATCATTTCAATAGTTTTATCACAAGATATTATAATAACAAAAGATAAACTAAGTATAGTTCAAATTCAGATTATTGATGAAACAGGTCAAATTAAAATGTTAATTGAAAATATTTCAAATTTATCTTTATTAAATGATATATTAAAAATTGGAAATGAATGTATATTCAGAAATATTAAGGCAAAATTTTTTAATTCTCATTTGTATTTTATTTTAGATTATAATGAAATAAATAATATAAAATTATCAAATAATAATATTTGTAAAAAAGAAAAAATTAATATAAATTCAAATAATTATTCTCAAATTAAATTTAATATAATTAAAAAATAAATTAAATAAAGTAAATTTATAATAAAAACTTCTATTTAAATTGTCTTATTAAGCAATTAATTGGAAGATATTCTACAATATTTAACAATAATCTTATCAAAAAATTCCTAAGAAAATCAAAAAAGAGCATTGTTTCAATGAAAATTCTTCTTAGACTATTTTGAAAAATGAAGGTAAAAAGTATAAATATAATAAATATTAATCATAATATTAACAAATTGATAAAAATAAAAATTTTTTTATTTAGGATAAATGAAAATATAAGAGTATTATTCAAGCCAAAAATAAATATTCATAAATAAAAAAAGGAAAATTTGTTAAAAAATAATTTAAATTATAATTAAAATAATTGAAACAATTATCAATATTTTTTTAATTATATTAAGAATAAAAAATAATAAGAAATATATATTATGCTTAACTTCATCAAAATTTAATATCATTTTTTAAAATTAAAATTCAAATAAGTATTAGATTTAAATTTATAATTAGAAGAATATCATAAATTAATTAAAAAATAACATAAATGGGAATAGGAGCAATTTCACTTTTCAATTAATTTTTAAAGAATTATTTTTTGGATTAATTTTTATTTTGATGAAAAAAAATAAAAAAAATAAAAGATATATTTAAATAATTAGATTATTAATATAGTATATAGAAATTATCAATAACTAAAGTTGAAAAAAAGATTTTATTATATGAAGAAATTTAGTTTATAATTTAATTTGACAATAGAACAAATAAAAGCTAATTTACTAAAGATAAAGTTATTGATTAGGTTTTTAATAGAATTTTTGATAAAATTGTTTGAAAAATTGATTTTAATGAATTTAAAAATATAATATATGGGGTTTAAATTATATTTATTTATTATGAAATAAATATTTATAAATTTTTAAATACAAAGAATGGCGTTTATTATTTTATTATTTAAGTATTTTATTTTGTTTCAATTAATTAAATTCTTAAATAAAAAATCAACATTTTGAACTTAATTATATTATAATATTAAATGTCTGAAACAAGTCCAGATTATTTTAGAATGAATTATAAAAGGAATTTTAAAAATGAATTAATAAAAACTATAGGAACCTTACTTCAAGATATTTGTGAAGAAAATAATTTTATGAATTACCAAAACAATGATTTAATAAAACCTTTTATTGGAACAATACAATCAAGTTCAATTGAAGATTTTTTAAAGAAATGTTTAAAATATTCAAATGCTGAGTCTAGTACTTTTATAATAATGTTAATTTATATTGATAGACTTTGTGAAATTAATGAATTTACTTTAGATTATTGTAATGTTTATAAAATTATTTTCTGTTCATTATTGATTGCATTAAAATATCATGAAGATGATTTATTCAATAATGTTTTTTATGCTAAAATTTTAGATTTAGGATTGGAAGAGATAAATTTTTTAGAAAAAAATTTTTGTAAATTAATTGATTATAAATTATTTATTGATGATTTTATATTTAAGACTTATTATAATAATTTAACTTCAGCAATAGAAGTTTGTGTTAATTATAATTAAAATAATAGTATTTATATGAGTATCATTAAAATGAATATAAAAAATCAATATTATTCTTAATGTGTATCCATAAAAATATTTTCATTTTTTTAATGGAACAATTATCGATAAATAAATTTATCACATTGATTAATATAAAAAATTAAAAACAATTAATTCTAAAATTAAGTATTTTCTCTTAATTTGTAATAAAATTTGTTGAATTAATGAAATACAATTTCAAAAAAAAATTCAAAAATTAAAAAAATAAAACCAAAAAAAAAAAAAACATAATAAAACAGATTTTCAATTTTTTTAAAACTATCAATCATTTTGTTTAATAATTAAATATACATATTACTAAAGAAAAATAATAAACTAATATTTCAAAAGAATAATTATTTATCATAAATTTCTTGAATAGAAGAAAAGAATTCAAAAATAGGTATTAAATGCCATTGTTTTAATTCAGTAAATTTTTCATTACTAAAAAAGCACATATGAGCTCCTTTATCTGCAAGTAATAAAAATATATTCTCATTTAATCTAATATCATCATAAGGAATTGCTTTACAAGAAGTTAATCCATCATCTCTTGCATTAATACATAATAATGGAATATTAACATTTTCTATTTTTCTATTTGCTGATATATTTCTATAATAATCATCTGCTGATTTATATCCAAATATTTTTCTAGAAAATAATTCATCATAACTTTTCATATCTTCACATTTTGATATAATTTCAATTTCAAAATTTTGACTTTTACAATTTTCAGCTCCTTTTTTTATTTTTTTAAAATTATCTCTTTCTAAAAAAGTTATTAACCAACTAAAAATTGTATCTTCTAAAAATCTTTCACATAATTCCATATCATAAGGATTTGAAATAGAAACTGCAGCTTCAATTTTTTTATTAATATTATTTAAATATCCTAAATAATATACTAAATTATTTGCACCATAACTTCCTCCAATAGCATAAATTTTAGCTTTATTATATTTTTTAATAACACAATTTATAGCATCATCAATATCATTATATAATTTAAAAGTTCCAGTTTCATTTAAACCAAAATCTTCGCTTAAAATTCTCATTTTATAAATTACAACATTATATCCTTTTTTTAAACCTTCTATTATTATATTTTGAACATAACCATCTTCAATTACTCCTGTCATTCCTGGAAATAACATTAAAATTGGTTGTTTTTCTGAAAATTCTTTCATATCTGAAAATTTAGCCCAATATATTTTTGTTCCATATTTATTTACATTTTCTTCTTCAAATTTTAAATCTTTTGATTTTTTTGGCTTCCATAAACCACAAATTATCATTTGAAGAGAACATAATGGAAGAAGAAAATGAGGTTTATAAATTGGATTTAATAAATTTGGACATGATTGAAGTATTTTTTCGTTTTTTATTGTTTTTGTATATATTAATGTTACTTTTGAAAATATTTGATTATATAAACAATATAATAAATATCCTATTATTATTTGAGTTAATGTTATGTATTTAAATATAAATAATCCTATTATTATAAATAATAATGGAAATGAATTAAAAAGATATATTGAATATTTTATCATGTCCATTTTTTATAACGTCTTATACTTTTGAATAATAAAAAAAAAAGTTTTTATTTTTAATCATGCAATTAATAATTAATATAATTTGAAATTTTTATTTTTTTTAATGAATTTTTAATTTATTTTTTATTATTTATCATATTTAATTCTTCTACAGGAAGTTGTGCAATTGCTTGAGATATTAATTTACTATTTATAGGATTTTTTGAATTTGATGAAATTAAATTATTTAAACTTTCCATTAATGCTTCACTTTTATCAATTAAAGCTTTAAATTGATTATTTTGATTTGCAAGATATGCTAATAAATTTATTACTTCAATCTTTACTTCTAAAAATTCATTTTTTTTTCCTTCATTAAGTAAATTTATCATATCTTCTAAAAATATTTGATTTGCTTTATTTCCCTTTAAATTCTCATTATATATAAGAGAATAAAATTCATTTAATTTATTACAAAAACCTTCCATTCCTTTTACCTTTACTATCAAACTTCTAATAATTTTTAAAGTATTTATTAAAATAATTTCTACATTTTTAAAATCTTTCAAGAATAACAATAAATAATAAATCATATTACCAGAAATAAAAGTATTAACTGCAATATCATTTTTTAAAACATTCATTAATAATCTTAATTCATAATCTATAATATGTCTATTATTTTTATATTCATCAAAAATTAAATAAATTGATTGAATAAAAGCAGCAACTTTACATAAATTATCTCTTATAGTTTGATCATTAGTTAAATTTACTAAAGTTCCAATAGTATTTTTTATTAATTTTGGAAATATAATAAATGTTAAAGTTAAATCAACAAGAATAATATGATAATTTTTTTCAACAAAAGGTTTTAAATGAACTTCATTTTTAACAACAATATTACCTAAAATAGCAACTAATTCTTTTAAAACAATAAATTGAGTTTGATTAGATAAATTAGACAAAGAAATTTTTTTTTCTTTATATTCTTCAACTTCTTTTTTAGCAGCAATATAATAATAATCAAATAAAGCAAAGAAAGTATATAATAATTCTTTACTCATTTGTTCATAAAATTCATCATCTCTAATTCTTCTTAAAGTACTAACAATATATAAAACCATATTATTATTAATAGAATATTCAACTAATAATTTCTTTGCTAAAATTAAATAATTATTTTGTTCTTTTAAATCATCTTGAATTTCATTAGAATCTTTAGTTAAAATATATACAGCTAAAGAAACATTTTCTAAAAGAAATTCATCTTTTGATTCTTCTAAAATTTGACAAAAAGTTGGAATAATTCCTTTAGTCCAAAAAAAAGTTTTATGATCTCCTGTTCTTGAAGCAAAAACAGTATAAAGAGAAAATATTTTTATTAATTCATTATCATTTTGATAATATGCTAAATATACATCACATAATTTATCTGGTATTGCTTTTTTAAACATATAATCTCTATAAATTGGTCTTTTATAACCTATTTTACTAAAAAGAGACATTATTATTTTTGATATTAATATTAAATATGGTTTCATTGAATCATCTGTGCTATTTCTCATTTCTTTTATTATTGTATTATAATTTGAAATTAATCTTCTTTTTTTATAATATATTGCAACATTATCAATTTCTACAATTTGAGCTGAAATCATTGTAACATATCTAAATATATTTTTATTTTTTAATAATAATTCTGGTTTATTTGTTATAGTAACAATTATAGAATAAATAGAAGCTAAAAATGTATTTGATAAAATTGAATTATTTGTTAAAATTTCTTCTTTATTAAATTCTTCTTTTTTTTCATTTAATTGTTCTACTGTATCACATTCAACTAAAGAAATAATATATTCATTTGGAATTTCTATATTATGTTCATAACATGATAAAGATATTGAAACTAAAGATAAAATTACAACTAAACGTTGATTAGCAAAATTTCTTTGTATCCAAGTTCCTATAATATCTAAAAAATTTCTATATTCTTCATTTGATATTAAATTTGATAAATTTATTGCTTCAGCTTTTATTTGTTTTAATAATTCTATTAATGATTCAGTTAGTAAATCAAATTTATTTATATCTTGGTTTTTTTGGTCTGAAAGAATTTCTTGTAATTCTTTTATATTTGATTTTAATGATTGAGAATATGAATTAAATTTTTTTGATTGAAAATTTATTTTATTCATATTTTTTATTTAAATATAACTAATTAAATATTAATTAAATAATTTTGATTTCTATTAAATGAATTTTTTCAAATTAATTCTTTATTACAAATATAATAATTAGACTAAAATTTACATTTAAATTTTTTATTCTTTATTAACAATAAATAATTATACTGAATATTTTTATTAAATCTTTTTTATATTATATTGATGAAATTCTATTTTTCTGCTGCTTTTAAAAGTTAATGGAACTTTAAGATGAAAATTACTTATTGTATTCATTCCATAATTTTATAAATAGAAGAAGTTTTATTATAATTTATTTTTTTTTGACTTCCAAATAAATTTTTCTAGATTCATTTAATTCATTTAATCTAATTGAATTATTAATTTCATTATTAGAATATTTGCTTTTAATAAATAATTTATTATTACTAAAAAAAATATTATTTTTAATCGTTTTATCTGAATTGCTAATTTTTTTATATGTAAAATATAATTTATTAGGATTATTATAAAATTCATTTCTTGAAGTATAAGTTGCAGAAGCTTCATTAGAATTATTAGATAAATTTAAATCTTTTTCAATTTCTTTTTCTTTAATTATTTGACTTCTTTGATTATTTGAATTAACATCAAATTATAGAGGTTTATACATATAAGAAAGAAATTATTTCTAAATGAATCATATCTTTGATTTATTTTAGATACTAAAGTAATAAATATTTAAATTATTATTTAATGATAATCTTCTATGAGATAAATTAAATTGGAATGAATCATTTGATAATTTATCTAAATTTTGATTTCTTTCTTTATTTATTACTAATTCATGCAATTTTTTTTTATTAATTCTTCTTTTTTATAATTCTTTATGTTTTTCTTTAACAAAATTGAAAACATCTAAAAAATCTTCAAAATATACATGAAAATTTTCAAAAATTGAATTCCATGGAGCAATTTTTTTAATTGTCTTATCAATACATGAACAACATAAATAAATAGAATAATATTGAAGATAATCAGTACTTATAATTAAAATTTCTTCACAAATTTCAAAAGTTTTTTGATAAATAGAACTATAATAAAATTTTTTTTCTCATCAATTAACATCATTATTAAAAAAATTCTATTTATTAAAAAATATATAAAAAATATAAAGGTTGTGGAGCCGATAAATTATAATCTAAATTTTTTAAACATTTAATTTCTATATTACTTAACTTTTTTGAATATTTTTTCTGGTGAAATTATTATTTTTTGGAAACGACTTAAAGAAGGAACTTTTACATATATGTCATTAAATTTAACTGAAAGTAATAAACTTCAATTGCAATTTTTTCTAAATTTAAATTTATTTTATTTGCTAATAATTTATCCATTAAATAGAAAAATATAAAGAATTTGGATTTAATTTATATCTATTTATAAAAATTTTCATTTGGAATATTAAATCTTTTCTAATTATTATTTCTAATTTTTTTAATTCATTTTCTTTGGAATTAATGTAAAATCAGTTTTTACATAATTATTCATTTTCTCTAAAATATAAAGAGGAAAATATCTTTTGGAAGATTATATTTTTGAGGTTTAAATGTTTTTAGAATATTTTTTTTTGAATAATTTGATATTGTTTAATTTAAACTTGATTTGAGAAATTTGTCGAATTCAAATCTTTTTTCATTTTTTTTATTTAGCTTTTATTTAATTTTATTTATTCATTAAATTATAGAAAAAAAAATTATAATTAAATCAAAAAAACAAAAAAAAAAAAAAAATAAATAAAAATAACAAATTTAAATTGTTTATTTATATATAATATTAACTTTTTTGTTTTTTTTTAATCTTTTAACATATAAAAATATTAAAAATTTTTCATTTTTTTAAAAATATTTATTTTTTGGCGGTACTCATATTTAACTATATTTTTAAAAACCCAATTTTTTAAAAACATAAAAAAAATACAAAGTACCATTTTTATAATTTTTCTTTAAAAAAATTATTGTCCTTGATTTTCACTAAGTAACTTAATAGTTTCTTGAACTTGTTGTTTAAAATAATCTTCATCTCTTAATAATCTATCAAGAACTTGATCATCAAGATCTAAAAAAATTCCAACAATTTTAGCGAAATAATTAACATATTGTGAAAATTGAGGAGTATTAGCAATTTTAGTATATAAAGGCTCACCATAAAAATCACTTCTTGCAGTAGGATCAGTTTTTTGAGGAGGAACTTGACCTTGAATTGGCATCATTTGCATATATGGCATTTTTCTCATCATATTTTGAGGATACATTCCTTGAAAAGGTCTTATTGGAGCTACTATTTTTTTTCCTCTTTCTGACTCTTTAATTAATTTTAATTTTAAAAATTCTGTTCTTTCTTGTTTTGTTTGATGATAATCTACATATAATTTAGGACCGTTTGTACTTATTGAAAATCCATTTAATTTTGATTTTGCTTCTTGTGCTTTTGATGCCTCAAAAAAACATACAAAACCAAATACTTTTACTGAACGTTTTATTCCTAAATAATTTGATACCATTTCTTTTTTTACTACTTTTGCACTACGAATTTCACCATATTTTCCAAATAAATTTTTTAGTTCTTCATCTTTGTAATCATCTGGTAAATTTTTTACATATAAATTACAGAATTTATATTTTTCTTTTATTTTCTTTTTTATTTTCTCATATAATTGCTTTAATTTCTTTGCTCTTTCTGCTTTTTTTAATGCTTGACAACAATCTAATCTATCCTTTTTATCTTTTATCATATAAACATTATCATTTTCTGCAATTAATTTATTAAAATCTTCAATGGATTTTTTTAGTTCATTTTCATCTTTTGAAACTTTATCAAAAAGATTATTTTCTTCTATATAACAAGCACATTTATATAAATTATCTTCTTTAATTTCTTGTTTTTTTAATAAATCAACAATAGAATCTATTTTTTTATTATATTCATCATTTCCAATTTTTAAATAAGGAACTTTATTAACAGCATTAACAGCAGGACCGTCTAAACTTTCAAAACAAACAAAAGCATATTGATGCTCTAAAATTTGTTTTTTTTTTTCTTCTGGAATTGCAGCATTTAATTTACTTGCATCAGGAGTTCTTACAATCATAGAAGAAATTTTCCCATAAGTTTCAAAGTATTTTTTTATATCATTTTCACTCCAATTTTTTGGTATATTTCTAACATATATATTATTATATCTAACTGGTTTTTTTGGTCTATTTTTAACAAATTGTGCTACAAATATTTTTTTTCCTTTCCATTCTTTTCCATTACATTCTTCAATAGCATTTTTTGCAGCTTCAGCACTATCATATAATACAAAACCATATCCAACATTTTCTCCATCATCATCTTCTGCTAATTTAGCTGAAATAATTGTTCCAAATTTTTTAAAATATTCATGAAATTCTTGATGAGTTACTTCTTTTGGTATTTTTTTAACAAATATATTATATTCTGGATGATTTCTATAATTATTTGGCTCTCTGTTATACCATGATATTCTTAATGTTTTTTTAGCTAATTTTGAATAATTTAATTTATTTATTGCTTCTTCGGCTTTTGTATGGTTTTTAAATCCTACAAATGCATAACCAAATGATTCTCTTGTTTGATGATCTTTTGCTATTTTTATATATGATATTGAATAATCGTTGAATAATTGGTATAACATATTTTCATTTACTGATTTATCTAAACCTGATATAAATAGGATTGATTGCTTTGTGAAACTCATTTTTTTATCAAGTTTTGGATTAAATAGAATTATTCTTTTTTTTTTGGATATATAATTAATTTTAAAGATTTTAATTATTTTTTTTTATTTTTTTTTTTTTTTTTGGATTATTTTTTTAAATATTTATTTATTTTTTTTTTTTTTGGCTTTTTTTTTAATTTATTTTTTTTTGTTTTTTTTTAACAGTTTAATATTGGATAATTATACAATTTTTAATTCCTTTAAGTATTATTTATAATAAAACAAAATTTATTCAAAATTACCATTTACTGGATAAGGATGAGGTAAAAGAAATCTATTATATGATAATTTAAAAAAATTAAGTCTATTAAAAGGTTTTTTTTTAATAATTATATTTTTTTTATTATTATCAGAGGGATAAAAAGCTTTTTGAGTTTGAATTCCTTCATTTACCATTTTTTTATTATTTATTAAAGATGAATTTAATTTATTATTTATTACTTTTTTTGGATTATAACTATTATTGATATTTTCTAATTTTGGGTGAAGATTGTTAATAAAAAATTTTTCTTCTTTCATTCTGTTAATAATATTATTATTTTGAAATTTTGGAGAAATATTATCACTTTTATTTATAATTTCAACATTATCATGAAGAAAAATTTTTTTCTTTTGAAAATATTGTTTAAAAAGAATAGAAGATTTCGAGTCTATGAAAATGTTATTTTTATCATTTATTTTTTTAATTAATTTTCTTTTATTATATTTTTTTTCTATTGAATTATTAATCTTTAAACTGTATTTTTTCATATAAAAAGAATTGTTTTTTTGGTTCATTTTTAGAGTTAAAAAATGAAATAAATTTCTAGGAGAAAGAATATGAGGAAGTGAAATATTTTTTTCCATATTAAAAAAAATAAATAATTAAAAAATAACAAATAGAAAAATGGAAGATGAAGATGGAATAGATTATTATGATGAAGAAGAACAAGAACAAGAAAAAGAGCAAATTGACGATATTCCTGTTCAAGAAAGTATAATTTCAAATTTAAAACATAAAGAATATCAAGATAGAGATATGATTCAAATTCCTATTGAAAGAATATTAACTTTTAAACCAAAACTTTTAAATAATTTTATTGATTTTCTTTCAACTGATGATTTAAGTGAAATACTTCAACTTAATCAACAAATAACAAAAAAACTTTTAAATACTAATTTATGTAAAGGTTTAATTAATGTTAGAAAAGAATTTTTTTTTCCTGTTCAACAAAAAAAACCAGATTATAGAGAAATGATTAATAAAGCAAAAAATAAAAAAGATATAAAAAATATTTTTAACCCTGTTCAAAAAAAATTAAATTTTAATAAATATAATTCTTCTCAGTTACTTAAAAAAAATTGTGAAATTATTAAAAAATATAAAACAAAATTAAAATTAAATAAAAATGAAACTGTTGCAATTTTTGGAAAAATTTTAGAAAAACAATTTATTAAAGAAAATAAAGATGAAATTGATATTAGTGAATATAATTTAGACAATGAAGGAATTGAAATTGTAAATTATGCTATAAGTAATTTAGAAGGGATAACAAAAATTGTTATATCAAATAATTTACAAATAAAAAACATTTCTTTAATTAATAGTTGTATAAATGAAAGTAGAAATAATTTACAAATTTTAAATTTATCAAATAATCATTTAGATGATAAATTTGG
This sequence comes from Isotricha sp. YL-2021b, assembly GCA_023805745.1. Classification (NCBI taxonomy): domain Eukaryota; phylum Ciliophora; class Litostomatea; order Vestibuliferida; family Isotrichidae; genus Isotricha; species Isotricha sp. YL-2021b. The sequence goes on along the minus strand of JAJJKW010001702.1, from coordinate 5,626 downwards.
GATTTTATTATTCGATAAATTACAAAAAAATTGTACTGAATTGAAAATTTTAAATTTATCTGAAAATAATTTCACAAATAAAGTTTTTATAAATTTAAAAGTTATAAATGCTTTTAAAGAAAATAAATTTCAATTTATTAGAAAATTTATAATAAATCATAATTTATTAGGGCAAAAAGGAGCAATTCAATTATTTGATTTATTATTAAATTGTCAGTTATTAAATTTATTAGATATATCATATAATGGAATAGACCAAAATATATTTGATTCAGAAAGTGTAATTAAATTTTTTGATCCTGAAAAAAGTGGATTATATTTTTTTTATACATTTTATTATGAAGGTAATTTTCTTCCTTCTTCAGATATGGAAAATTTAATACCATGTCTCTTAAATAATACAATTTTAACTTATCTTTATTTAGGTAATAATCAATTAGATGATTATTCATTGAAACTTTTAAGTATTCTTATTGAAAGAAATTTATATATTCATAGTTTACATATTAATTATAATAAATTTACTATAAAAGGAATTACTCAATTATTTTCTTCAATTGCAAATAAATCTCATCTTATTGATATTAATTTAGCAAATAATCAAATTACACAAAAATCTTTGAAAATTATATTTGATAGTTTAAAAGAAAATAAAACAATAATTAGTATAAATCTTTCTTATAATAATTTTAGTAAAAATACAACAAGTGATATGATTGTTAAATTTATAGAATCAAATAATAAAATTAAAAATATTAATTTAGCTGCTTGTCATATTGGTCTTGGGGCTAAAAATTTATTTAATGTTTTAGAAAATAATAAAAAAATTTCATGTATTGATTTAAGTGTTAATGATATTGGAGGAAATAAAGAAATATTTGAAAATATTTCTAATTTCATTAAAAATAATTTTCATATTAAATATTTATATTTAGATGGAAACTTTATTAATGATAAAGATTTTGAAAAACTTATTAATGAAGGAATTAAATATAATAAAAATTTAAACATATTAAGTTTGAAAAGTAATAGAATTACTTTAGAAATTAAAGATTTTGAAAAAAATCTTATTGAAAACCTTAGATTAAATGATCATATTAGAGAAATATATCTTGATGGTAATCCAATTAAAAATGTGAAAAATTATAATTTATTTAAATCTACACTTAAAAAAAATGGTATTAAAGAAAAAGAGAATATATAATGAGTAAATTTAATTAATGAAATAATATTTATTATAAACATTTTACCAAGAATATAATTTTATATGAATAATTCATGTAATTAAAAAAAATATAATGAATAAGTTAAAAAATTAAATTTTAAAATATAAAAACTCATTAGAAACCTTTTTCCATTAATATATATAATAATTAATGGCTTATTTCATTTTTAACATTAAAAATTATATAAAATAAAATAATTATTAAATGTCTATAACAAATAATAATGAATTAGATTTATCAAGAGGAAATTCATCAAAAGATTCATTCTTATTTTTTTATACTCCAAAAACTTTAAGTGTTGATACATTTTGTGGTTGTTCATTAAGATCTGGAATTAAAATAGTTTCAGGTCTTCTTTTATTTATATCAATAACAAATTTTTATACAGTATTAAAAGAAGAAAAATTACATGAAATGATTTTTTCAACTATACTTTCTGTTTTTTATTTAACTTCATCAATTTACCTATTTTTATCAACTATATATTTAGATTATCAATATGCAAAAATTGGATATATTTTTTTTATTTTTATTTTCTTAGTTGATACTATTGAATTTTTTATAGCAGAAACTTTTATAATTTATGGTATATTTCATATTTATTCTACTTATCCATTTTTAATGGAATGTTTATTTTTTTTCACTGGATTATTTACAATGTTTATTGAATTATATATGCTTTGGATTTGTTTTTGTTTTATGGTTCATTTAAAATTAAAAAGATTAAATATTGTTTATGGTGATAATTTAGGAAATCTTTTATCTCAATAAAAATAAATTTTTTTTGAATATATGATTTTATTATTTTCTTTTTTTTAAAATAAAATTAATTAAAAGAAATCTTTGGTAATATAAAATTTTATTTAATTTTTCATATTTATATTATCAATTTAAATTTTAATTATAAATTTAATTATTTATTGTTTAATTTTAATAAAAATTATGAGTGATACTCCTCCAGAATTAGAAGAATTAAATATACAATCAACTCAACAATTAAATAAAGATTTAAATAAAAAACCAGATTCTCAATTAATTCAAAATTTATTTTCACCTACAAATACTCAAAAATTTAATTCTGAAAATAATGTTCCTTCAATGACTAATAAAATATTTAGAAGAAATACTGAAAAAAATGTAAGAAAAAAAAATTATAATTTAACATCAGATAGAGAAAATCAAAGTAATAATTGGGTTAATTCTACTAAAGAAGCTGTTGAATTAAATAATACTATGAAACAATTTCAATGGAAATATGGTATAATGTTAAATGAAAAAATAAATAGTTTAAATTTAGAATTAAAAAATTTAAAAAAAAAAATTGAAGATCAACGAATTCAAAATTTTAATGAATCTAAATTATTTGATAGAAGAAAAAATGAATTAAAAAAACAAATAGAAAAAGAAGAAAAAGAAGGTTATGATACACAAAAAAAAGTAAATAATAGTTTAAATCAAAGAAAAACAGAAATATTAAATGAAATATCAGAGTTAGAGAAAAAAAAAAATAATATAAAAAGTATTTTACTAGATAAATATAAAGAAATGATAAAATTAAAACAAAATTTAAAGATTTCAATTGATCAATTAGATTTAATAAAAAAAGAAATTTTATCAAGAAAATTTGTAGTTAATGAAAAAATGAATAATGAAGAAAATTCAGAAAGTCAAGATTTTAAATTTGATGATAATTATAATATAAATGAAATTCCTCATAAATTGAATGAATTTTCAAGTTATAAATAAAAAAAAAAACTGTAAATAAACATTTAAAAAAATTTAATTAAAAAAATATAAATTTACTTTATTAAAATTTATATTTTTTTTTATGAAGTATCTCCACTTTCATCATCACTTAATTCATTATTCCAAAATCTATAATAAAAATTAACTAAATGAGTTAAAGGAACAGGCATTGAAATTTTCATAGGAAAACCTGTTGTTTCTTTTGCAACTTTTAATAATTCATAATTTTTAACTGTATTAAATCTACTATCTCTTTTATTTGTTTTTTTATTTAAGTTTTCCATTTTAATTATTAAATAATTTTAAAAAAAAAACAAAAAAATTAAAAAAAAATGAATTTACTAAACTTTTAAAAAATATTCCTTTTATATATAAGATTAACAAAATAAATTATTAAAATATAATCATAAAATATAAATAAAAAAAAAAAATTTTAGAAAACATTAATTAAATTATAATTAGTCTTCAATAGAACTAAAAATATAAATAAAAAAATTTGTCAATTTTTAATTTTAATATTTAATAAATAAGTTTTATATAAAAATGCCAAGAAAATCAATAGTGGCATCATCATCTTCAGAATTACAAAGGGGAAAAAAAAATAATATACAAGAAAAGAGATTAAAATTAATAAATGAAATTTTTGATATGTTTGACTTAGATGGAGATAACAAAATAAAATCAAATGAAATAAGAGCAATTTTATGTGCAATGGGAAGAGAACCAACTCATGATAATATTATGGATTTTTTATTTATTGCTGATAATGATAATACTGGTATAATAGATAAAGAAAATTTTATGAAAGCTTTAGATGAAGTTTTTTCTCTCCCTGAAGATGCTATTGATCAAGCTATTGATGCTTTTAAAGTTTTTGATATTGATAATAGTGGAAAAATAAATATACAAGTTTTAAAAGATATTTTACTTAAATATGTTGATGGATATTCTGAAGATGATGTACAAAATATTTTTAAATTGATTAATCCTGATAATAATGGAGATTTTAATTATGAAGAATTTATTACTATTTGGAAATTCCAATAAGTTTTAAATTTAGTTCATTTCATTTTTTAATTTAATTTATTTAAAAATCTTTGATGTTTATTTTGATTATTATATAATTCATTTTATGTTTTTGTTGGTAATAATTTTTAAATTTATTGTCTAATAATTAAAAAATTATTTATTAAATAAATAATTAGATTTTCAATTAAATTATAATACTTATCTTTTTATTTCTCATATAATAAAGAACAATAAATATATGTAACATATAATATTTTATAATGTTTATAAACATCAATTCCTCTTTTAAAAGCCATATCATAAGTTTGTTTTTTTTTTAAATTTTCAGTAAAATTTTTTAAAGTCACTCTTAATCCATCTTTTTTTGGAATTTGATTATAAATATCTTTAATTTCTTCATATTCATCTTCAGATATATTTAAATTTATTGGATCATCAAAAGATGAAAAAACTATTTTTTGAGTTTTCATATCAAAATATCTTAATATTGGTAATAAAAAAAACATTTCTTCTATTAAATTAAATAATTCTTCATATTCTTTTATATGATTTTTATAAATATCTTTTACTGATAATAATTGTTTTATTTCTTTATTTGCATTTGCAATTATTAATTTTAATATATCTATATAAGAACTCATTAATAATGTTAAATTTTTTTCATTTGTTGAAAAAAGATTTCCTTTTTCATAAAGATATTCTACTACATTAACCATTCTAATATGATGTATTTTAAAATATAATATCATTATTTTACTTTTTTTATATAATAAAAGATTATTTTCTATACTTTTTAAATCTTTTTTTGTTTCTTCTAAATTTAAGTAAATTTCCATAATACTTTTTAAAACTCTGTGATAATAATCATTTTCTGGAACTATTAGAGTAATTAATTTTTTATTCATTTTTTCTTTATTAATTTCTGTTTGAGAAGAAAGAGTATTTAATTGTTTTGTTAATTCAAATAATTTTTTTTCTTTTTCAGCTCCTTTTTCTAATAATGAATTTATAGATAAAATACTTTCTTCTGATGGTTTAATTTTAATAGATAATTCTTTATCATTTTTATCTTTTAAAATTTCATCAATTGTAGTTTTTTCATTTATATTAATATTATTATTATTATTATCATTGGAATTTAAAATTTCTATTTTAAAATCTGAATCAGAAATAAAAGAATTTGCTTCTTTTAAAGAATCCCTTAATGATTCTTTCTTAGGTAAAAGAATATTATCATGAGATTCAAGAAATAAATTAATTTCCATTTAATATAAATTAAAAAACATTTTTCTTTTAATTAAAAATACATTAAATATTCCAAAAAAAAAAATAATTATAAACTAAATCAAGCTTCTTTTTAGTTAATATATTTTAAAAATTATTTAAAAACATATTTTGTGTAAAGCTTTTTATGATAAAAAGCTATTTTTCTAAAATATTTTTTACTTACTAAAAAGCAAATATATTTTTTAGAAAAATAAAAAAAACAATATCTCAAAATCGATTTTAAGCTGAATTTTGTTGATTTTGTTGTTGTTCTTTCATAAGTTTAATTTGTTTTTCATAATTTTCTTGTCTAATATCATAATATTCAAAATGTTCAAGAATAGTATTAGAATTTTGAT
>JAJJKW010001478.1:0-125895 GCA_023805745.1 Isotricha sp. YL-2021b | reverse complement strand
AGTTAAATATATTCCTAACTGGGCAATCGGTTGTACAAATGAAGTTATCGCTTCAGGTATCTTAGAAGCACTTCCTGAACAAGACAAGATTGTTACAGCAGAATACTTAACAAGAGAACAAGTTGCATACATGATTGCAGCTATGAAAGCTAAATTCCACATTGATACATCTAAAGGTGCTGAAGGCTGTGCTACAGCTTACATGCCAACTTCAGTTACTATCAAATTGAGTGAAAGACTTTCAGCTAGAACTTCTAACGTAGGCGATACATTCACAGCTAAGACTACTGAGTCTGCAGTAGTTGAAGGTGTTACATTCCCGGCAGGTTCAACTGTTAAAGGTGTTGTAACAGGTGTTGTAAGACCTGGCGTTAAGAATCCGGGTTACATTGAAGTATCATTCAAAGAAATCAAGAATGACGGTTTAACAGCTTCATTCCCGAAATATGCTACAAGTGCAAATGTTGATGTTAAGAAAAATCCGAACATCGTAGCAAGACTTCTTTCTGCTCCGGTTGAATTCATCGGCAGAACAGCAGGCGTTTCAGGAAGAACAGTATCTACTGTTGGTAATGTAATCTCTAACGGAACTGAAGAAACAGTTGATAATTTAGGTGATGCAGTATCTGATACATTCTGCTTACACCCGCTTAAAGGTCTTAAAGACATCGGAAGCGGCGTAATCGCAGTTGGTAAAGGTACTACTAACATCGTTAAGACTACAACAACAGGTGTATTCGGTGTATGCTATGAATTAGTTGACGAAGTTAAGTACATTATCGTACCTAACACAACTAACGATTCAGCATTGAATCCTGATGAAGTATTAACTATTCAATTCTAATTGAGAGTTAGTTACAAAAAGGTTAATAGGACTGAGAATTTATTCTCAGTCCTATTTTTGTGTAATTTTTACATTTCTTAATAAGAGAAAATAGTTTGGCAATTTCTTTTAATAAAAAAGCTTTATATATACAAGGGGATAATTAAGAGGATAGACTTATGCCAACACCAAAAATCACAGGAGAGATTTCATCAAAGAATTATTTTTCACCATTTACAGCGGATAATAAAAACATAACTTTTGTGTCAGCTAAAACTGCATTGGGTAAAAACGTTAAATTATCATTAGGTGTAGGAGGTGAATGGACAATCAAAAATGGCAAAAATAAAGTAAAACCCGCATTAGAGGCAAAAGCTGATTTTAGCATAGGAAATTATTTGAGTGCTCAAACCCGATTCAGAGAAATCGGCGGGACAGAGCAATATAGGGTTGCTTTTACAGGAAAATATAAAATAGATAAACATAATTCTATATATGCTACAACACACTTTACCACCAAAAAAGATAAAGAATGGGAAAACACTACAGGCGGTTGGATAGGATATTCATACAAATTTAATAACGGAGTTTCATTGTCTGGAGAGCTTGAACAAAGTATTCCGCTGAAAAAAACTGCCCCAAGCTTTGGACATACTTTAGGCAGTTTTAATGATTCTAATAAAACATTTAATCTTTCTATTGTAATTCCGATTGAATAATTATGCAATTTCAGAAGTACAATTCGGGCATTTTTTAGCATTGATAGGGATTTGAGTACAGCAGAACGGGCATTCTTTTTCTGTTGCAGCTTCTTCTGCTTTTTCTTCCTTGCATGCTTTGTCTTTGATTGTATTAACTGCTTTAATGATTGCAAAGATTGCACAAGCAACGATTAAGAAGCTGATAACAGTGTTAATAAATAAACCGTAATTGATTGTTACTGCACCTGCTTTTGCTGCGGCATCAAGCGAATCGTATTTTTCGCCCAATGGAAACAATGTAAAATAAAGGTTTGAAAAATCAACTTTACCTAAAACAAATCCGATAGGTGGCATAATGATGTCTTTAACTAACGAATCAACAATTTTACCGAACGCAGCACCGATAATTATACCGACTGCCATGTCCATAACATTTCCGCGCAGAATAAAATCTCTTAACTCTTTTCCTAAATTTTTAAACATAATAAACTCCTTTTTCTTACAAATTTATAGTACCAAAATTTTAAAAATACCGCAAGAATTAAACTTACTTGCGGCAAAAACATGTTCATGAGAGAATATTTTTAACTGGGTAACCAGTATAATCGTAGTGTGCAAATTTGCACAAAGATATAAATAGTAGTAGGGCGAAAAATCGCCAAAAATATAGAAGGAAAAAGAAAAATGGCTAGAAAAACTCCATTAGAGAAAATCAGAAATATTGGTATTGCCGCTCACATCGACGCAGGTAAAACCACTACAACTGAACGTATCCTGTTTTATACAGGTAAAACTCATAAATTAGGTGAAGTTCACGATGGTGCTGCTGTTACCGACTTTATGGAACAAGAAAGAGAAAGAGGTATCACTATTCAATCAGCTGCTGTTACTGCTGAATGGAAAGGACACCAAATTAACATTATCGACACCCCAGGGCACGTTGACTTTACAATCGAAGTTGAACGTTCGCTTCGTGTATTAGACGGTGTAATCGCTGTATTCTGTGCAGTTGGTGGTGTTCAATCACAATCAGAAACAGTTTGGAGACAAGCTAACAGATATGAAGTACCTCGTATGGTATTCGTTAACAAAATGGACAGAACCGGTGCTGACTTCTATCGTGTAGTTGACCAAATCAAAAACAGATTAGGCGGAAATGCTGTTCCTATTCAGTTACCTATCGGTGCAGAAGACAAATTTACAGGTTTGGTTGATCTTATGACTATGAAAGCTGAAGTTTACACTAACGACTTAGGTACAGATATCAGAGAAGAAGAAATTCCTGCTGAACTTGCAGAAAAAGCTAAAGAATACCACGATGCTATGGTTGAAGCTATTGCAGGTGAAGATGATGATTTAATGGAAAAATTCTTTGAAGATCCTGATTCAATCACTGTTGATGAACTAAGAGCAGGTTTAAGAAAAGCAGTTTGTAACAACAAAATCGTTCCTGTATGCTGCGGTACAGCATTCAAGAACAAAGGTGTTCAATTGTTGTTAGACAATGTTGTTTACTATATGCCATCACCTGTTGATGTAAAAGCTATCGAAGGTGAACTTGAAGACGGTACTAAAGTTGAAAGACATTCTTCTGACTCAGAACCGTTCTCATCTTTGGCATTCAAAGTTATGACAGACCCGTTTGTAGGTCGTTTAACATTTATGAGAATATATTCAGGTGTTATTACTTCAGGTTCTTACGTTCTTAACGCATCAAACGGTAAGAAAGAACGTATTTCAAGATTGGTTCGTATGTATGCTGACCAAAGACTTGAAGAAACTGAAGTTTACGCTGGTGATATCTGCGCAGCAGTTGGTTTGAAAGATACTACAACAGGTGATACTCTTTGTGATGAAAAGGCACCTATTATCTTAGAAAAAATCAACTTCCCTGAACCGGTTATCTCAGTTGCTATTGAACCTAAAACAAAAGCTGACCAAGATAAAATGGGTATCGCTCTTCAGAAACTTGCTGAAGAAGATCCTTCATTCAGAGTTAAATCTGATACAGAAACAGGTCAAACAATTATTTCAGGTATGGGTGAACTTCACTTGGATATCATTGTTGACCGTATGTTAAGAGAATTCAAGGTAGAAGCTAACATCGGTAAACCACAGGTTGCTTACCGTGAAACTATCAGAGGAACTGCAGATCAGGATTCTAAATTTATCCGTCAGTCAGGTGGTAAAGGTCAATACGGACACTGTAAAGCAAGAATCATGCCTGCAGGCGAAAACGAAGGTTTTGTATTTGAAAACAAAATCGTCGGTGGTGCTATTCCGAAAGAATACATCGAACCGGTCAGAAAAGGTATGGAAGAAGCTCTTGAAGGCGGTATCTTAGCAGGTTATCCGATGATAGACGTTAAGGTTGAACTTTATGACGGTTCTTATCACGAAGTCGACTCATCTGAGATGGCATTTAAAATTGCAGGTTCTATGTGTATAAAAGACGGTTGCAAAAAAGCAACTCCTTGTATCTTAGAACCTATGATGAAGGTTGAAATCGAAATCCCTGATGAGTTTACAGGTACAATTATCGGTGACATCTCAAGAAGAAGAGGCCGTGTTGAAGGTCAGGAACCACAAGGTAACACAGGTAATGTAATCGTTAGAGCAGTTGTTCCTTTGGCTAACATGTTTGGTTATGCAACAGACTTGAGATCAAACACACAGGGTCGTGGTACATTCTCTATGGAATTCCAAAAATACGAACAAGTTCCGGCTAATATCGAGAAAGAAATTATCGAGAAAGCGGGAGCGGCTAAATAGGAAATAAACAGGTAAAAACAAAAATAAAAAGAAGAATCGGAAACGGTTCTTCTTTTTTTTTGTATAAAAATTAGATAATTACTCTTATATATCGCTATATTTATTTTTTTCAAAACATAAAATATTAATTAAAGAAAATATCATAACAACTATAAGAAGAATGACTGCAAGAGCTGATGCGTATCCCAAATCGAGGTTTTCAAAAGCTCGTTCGTAGATATAGTAAACGATTGTTTTTGTTGAATCCAATGGGCCGCCTTTTGTCATAACATATATTTCCGCAAAAACCTTCATTGCCGAGATTGTACTTATTGTTGAAACAAGTGCAATAGTCGGCATAATGTGTGGAATAGTTACCGTAAGATGTTTTCTTAAAAACCCGGCACCGTCTATGTCACAAGCTTCATAGAGTTCCTGCGGAACGCTCATGAGTGAAGCAAGATAAATCATCATATAATATCCGATACCTTTCCATATTGTTACAACTGCAACGGAAAACAGTGCCCAGTGCGTATCAATAAGCCAGTTTATCGGAGGTATATTAATAAGAGATAATGCGTAATTTAAAATACCCTGACCTGCATACAACCATTTGAAAGCAATTGCTGCAACAACAATTGAAACGATTACCGGCAGATAAAGGAGAATTTTGTATAATGTTATTCCTCTGATTTTTTGGTTAATTAAAATTGCCAAAAACAAAGGAAAAGTTACCAAAAACGGAACCGCTATTACAAGATACATAAAAGTATTGAACATAACTTTGTAAAAAATAGGTTCCTTAAAAAGTTTTGCATAGTTATCAAGACCGTTAAATGTCGGATGATAAATGCTTGATGAATAATCAAAAAAACTAAGCCCAAAGGTTTGAAAAAACGGTATAAAAAAGAACACAATCAATACCGCCGCAGCAGGAAGCAAAAACAAATATGGTGTGTATTTTTTATAATAATTCATTCTTTGTTTACCCCTTTTGATTATCTCATTTTGACTTTGCGAGGTCAAGCATAATGTAAAAAAGAAAATACATTGAATAAACGAACTGCAAAATTTTAATATATGTTACAATAACAACAGCAATTGGGAACTCCTGTATCCGAAATCTCCGAGGACGAACTTAAAATTTGGACAAAACTCGAAGAAAGGAGGGTACAAATATGATTGAAATATTATTAATGTTAATGTTTTTAATTATTCATGAATGTATAAATAAAGAATTAGCACTAATGATACTAACAATCATAGTGCTAATTCTAACCAATTAGCAAAACGGGAGTTAAAATTTAGATTAACTACCAATTAATCTAAAGCCCGATTGCTTTTTTATTATAACTTGTTTTTATTTGTTTTTCAACCAATCAACATTTTTGCAAATTGCAGCGATTCTTCGTTTACCCCTCCGCTTGCAAGTTCTGCGATAGCTTTGAGTTTTTGTTCCCCTTCAAGAACTGTAATATCAACATTTGTTGTATCGTCTTGGGTTTTCTTAACGTAAATATGTCTGTCAGATTTTGAAGCTATTATTGCCTGATGAGTAATCATAATAATTTGCATATATTTTGCAAGTTCTTTAACTTCGTCTGCAACAGACTGAGAAGTTTTACCCGAAATGCCGGTATCAATCTCATCAAAAATAATTGTATCAATGTTGTCACTTTCTGCAAAAATTGTTTTTATTGCAAGCATTACACGTGAGATTTCGCCGCCTGATGCAACTTTAGATAGCGGTTTAAGGCCTTCTGATACGTTAGTTGATATTAAAAACTCAACTTTATCTGAACCGTTTTGATTAAGTTCGCAGGGTTGAATATCAATAACAAACTTAACTTTAGGTAATTCCAGTTTTTCAAGTTTTTCCACTATTAAAGAAGAAAGAACCTCTCCGTATTTCTTACGTTCTTCCGATAATTTTAAAGCCAAGTCGGTTATCAAAGAATGTTGTTTTTTTATTTGACCTTCAAGTTCTTCAATGTTTTGGGTTGAAAACTCAATGCTATCAAGTTCTTTTCTTAGTTTTTCACCTTCTTTTATTATATTTTCTAATGTTCCGCCATATTTTCGTTTTAGCTTGTCAAGCAAAAACAGACGCTCCTGAATAGAGTTTATGCGTTCTTCGTCGTTTTCCAATGACGAAGAATAATCTCTAAGGAAAGACGAAATTCCTTTCAAACTGTCAATTGCACTTATCAGTTCACTTTCGATTTGTTCCAAGCTGTTATCCATGCCGGAAGCTTTTGTGAGGTTTTGTTTTATTTGCAAAAGACCATCAAGAATTGAGCCATCATCTCCTGATATTGACCAATATGAAGAGCCGGTGAGCTCTTTTAGTTTTTCAACATTCTCTAAAATGGCAAGTTCATTATTGAGTTTTTCATCTTCATTTATGTCATTTACGCCCGCGCCTTCTATTTCTTCAACCTGGAAGCGTAAAAACTCTATTTGGTCTTCTGTTTTGCTTGCAGAGTTTTTAAGTTCTTCAAGTTCTGAGAGCATTAGTTTATATTTATCATATTCTGCTCTGTATGTTTCCAAGAGCTCTCCGCAGGTATTTTTTGTATAAGAATCCAAAAGAGCAATATGGTATTTGGGCTGCAGGAATGAATAAGTCTGATGTTGGGAATGAATATCAAGAAACATTTCTCTAAATATTTTTAAAAACTCCTGATTTACAAGAGAGCCGTTTACTCTTGCTCTGCTTGAAGTTTGGGTAATTTCTCTTGATAAAATTATTTCTTCACCAAAATTTTCTATTCCGTATTCTTCAAAAAGCGAAGCTACATTTTGTTTTTTGTTAAGAATAGTAATTTCAATAACGGCTTTCTCTTTACCGGTTTTAATAACCTCTTTATTTACCCCTTTACACCCCCCGCCAAAGGCAATATCTATGGCATTAATCAGGATACTTTTGCCGGCGCCTGTTTCACCGGTAATTATGTTCAAGCCTTCTGATAAATCCAATTCAAGCTCATCAATTAAAATGTAATTTTTAATAAAAATCTTGGATAACATTTAACCCTTACTCTTCATCATTATTATTCTCGGAGTTGTCATTGTCTTCCCACTCCTCGTCGTATTCGTCTTCATTATCATCGTCATCCCAATCGGAGTCCTCCGATTCATCAGAATTATCGTATTCTTCGTATTCATTTTCCTCATCATAGTTATAGTCCTCATCAATATTTTGTTCTTCATAAGGCTCTTCGTCATGTTCTTCAACAGACGGGTTTTCATTGTCTTCGTTATCAATGTATTCTTCGACTTCACGCTCAGGTTCTATATCTTCATTTTTGCCTATTTTTTGACCGACAACTTCATATTCGTGTTTTACCGCTTCTTTCGGATAAGAAAGAGTGTAAGGATTTTGTAGCGCTTTTTGAAGAGCATCATAATATTCATCTAAATCCCCTACAAATTTATAAACTCTTGCAAGACAATAAAATAAATCACCGTTTTCTTCGTTTTCAAGTGCGGTATGTAAAATCTCCAACACTTCCTCTGTTTCATTGTTTTTCAAACATATTTTTACAAGCAGTTTGTATGCTTCATAATCTGTAGGATTATACTGAATAGTTTTCTTTAAATATTCTTTTGCTTCTTCATCGTTACCGTTTTTAAACGCAATAGAGCCTAAGTTATAATAAGCCCAGCTATAATCGGGTGAGACATCAAGAACTTTTTTATAGCTTTCTACTGCAAAATTTGTGAGCCCGTCATTTTGGTATATATACCCCAGATAAAAATATGCATAAACGTCTTTTGGATTAATTGAAACTGCTTTTTGAAAATTATCAAGTGCTTTGTTTTTTTCTCCCCTGTTATAATAACAAAGTCCCAGATTGAAATAACAATTTGAGTCATCAGGGTCAGTTTTTAGCACTTCTTTAAAGCAATTTTCTGCTTCATCCCATTCTTTTAGGTCAACAAGGACCTCGCCTAAGTTATAGTAAAAATCTTCCTGTGGAGATATAGAAATAGCTTTTTTGTAAAATTCTTTGGCTTTATCAAACTTTTTTAATTTTTCATATACAATACCGAGGTTGTAATGCAGCTCGGCATCTTCGGGAAAATATTTGCAAAGATATTCCAAATTGCTTTCGGCCTCCTCATTAAAGCCTTGATTAACAAGTATAATCGACAACTCTCTTCTTGCCTGAAAGTTAGAAGGGTCGTCCTTTAAAAGCGCTTGCAATGTCTCTATATCATTCCCCATAGTTAAATTATATCATGTAAGTAAAGAAGTGAACAGAGGATTGAATTAGCAGGTGGTTTCAATATGACATTTACAGCAAAAAATAATAGAAAAGCTTGTTAAGTTAGAATTCTTTTATAGACAAATCGGAAAATATATTGTAAAATTATATGCGCAGGGTTAAAAGTAGAAAACCGCTACTTGCTCCATCAGCTGCAATCTACAATTGGACTAAAACTGATGAAAGGAGGTAGTTGCTATGATTGACAAAATAATAATGCTATTGCTAACAACAGCAATTGTAGCAATAGCATTCAAATTGTATTCATAGCGGGGATTATACGGCACCTTCAGCAAGTGCCACCCTGCATTTTTATTATTTACTATTTTGATTTGTTTGTCAATTGTATAGTAAAGTGGGTAATTTTAAAAGTTTTACAAAACTTTACACAAATGGTATAATCTTTTTTATGGACTACAAAGACTTGTCATCAAATCCGGTTGCAGCTTTATTGCAGCTTGTGGGGGCAAAATGGAAAATGCTTATTGTAATGAATCTCTTAAAAAAAGAGATGCGATTTTGTGAGCTGAAAAAATCTTTAGGTTGTACGGCAAAGGTTCTTACCGCCTGTTTAAAAGAAATGGAAGAAGACGGGCTTATAGTAAGGGAAGTTGATGAAAGAGAAATAAACAGAGTAGAATACTATTTGACAGATATCGGGTATACTCTGAAACCCGTGATTGAATCTATGCAAAAATGGGGTAAGGATTACAGAAGATTAAGAAAGTTAATGGAAAGGTATGGTGGATAGTGGATATTCATTATTTAGGACATAGCGCATTTGAGATTACAACAAAAGGAAAAAAGATACTTATAGATCCGTTTTTGGTATGCACTCCCAATTATAAACCGGAAAATATTTATGATATTTTTGTTACCCACGGTCATGGTGACCATTTGGGAAGTTCAATTGATATATCTGCAAAAACGGGCGCTCCTATAACTGCTGTTTTTGAGCTGGCAAACTATTGTGCCAAAAAAGGAGCAAAAACTATAGATATGGGGCTTGGTTCCTGGAAAAGTTACAGTTGGGGAAGGGCAATTCTTGTTCCTGCATTCCACTCAAGTACAACGCCTGAGGGTCAATACGGAGGGTGTCCCTGTGGTGTTGTATTAGAAATTGAAGGCAAAACAATTTATCATGCGGGAGATACTTGTTTAAATACTGAGATGAAAATGATTGGTGAAGTATATCAACCCGATGTTGTAATGCTTCCGGTGGGCGGAAAATATACAATGGATATTGAACATGCAGTAATTGCTTCAGAATGGCTTCAGGCAACAACAGTAATTCCTATGCACTATAATACTTTTGATGCCATTCAGGTTGATATAGAAGAGTTTAAGCGGCAAATAAGAGAGATAGGTAAAATCCCCGTAGTAATTGACGCAGACGGTGTAATACCATGTTAAAGTTATATGCAGGCAGAGTTTCTATTAATTAAAATGATATTTACCCCTGCTTAAAATATCTTAAACATTTGAAATAGTAATACAGATAGGTTATCATTATTATTGAGTAATAGTGCGCGGAGAGAAGATGGAAAACAATTATTTTGCACTTTTAGCTAATGATATGAAGAAATTATGGAACGGGCTTGACGGAGCACAGAAGCTTGGCATGCTTATCTTAATTGTTATAACAATTATTGCTGCCACATTTTTCTTATCAAAAGCAATGGAACCCGATTGGGTTGTTTTATATTCTGATTTAAACGAAGTTGATACCTTGAGCGTTGTTGAGGGAATGAAAAAAAACGGATATCGGTATAAAATATCCGAAGACCGTAAATCCGTATTAGTTCCTTCAAATGTAAAAGACGAAATGCGTGTTTTTGTTGCGGAAAATGATTTAATAAAAAACAAAGACAGCGGATTTGAACTCTTAGACAATATGCAGTTGGGTTCAACAGATTTCAAAAACAAGTTAACAAAACAAAGAATATTTCAGGGAGAGTTGGTTCGTTCTATAGAAAAAATACAAGGTATCAGATTCGCACGTGTACAGCTTGCCGAGCCGGAACGTTCTATTTTTGATGACAGCGATGAAAAACCTACAGCTTCCGTTGTTTTGGTTTTGGAGCCCGGATATAAAATTAAAAGTTCTCAGGTTAAGGCAATTAAGAATTTAGTTGCATATTCTGTTCCGCGACTTTCACCGGAACAGGTATTTATAACTGACCAGGACGGAAACTCTTTATCTGACGAGGCGTCAAAAAGCTCAACAGATATGGAAAGTTTTAAAAGTAATTTAGAAAAAGAAACAGCCAAGAAAGTTGCAACAGTTTTAGAAAAGATTGTAGGAAAAGGAAATGTATCTGTTCAGGTTAATGCAGATATAGATTTTAACTCTGCTAAAGCGACAATTGAAAGCTATATTCCATTAACCGATGAAAAAGGAACCGGTGTTATAACAAGTTCTCAAACAGAAACGGAAACTTATGAAAACCCGAATAATGTTCAGAATCCGCAAAATCTTACGCCGCCTGTTACTGTAAACAGAAATTTAAATTATTCAAAACAAAAAACAGCAATAAATTATAGTGTTTCCAAGGAAGTAAAACAGGTTGTATATGCTCCCGGTACAATTAAAAGATTGTCTATAGCGGTTGCAATAAATAAAGTTTTAACAGATGCTGAA
Source organism: Isotricha sp. YL-2021b (assembly GCA_023805745.1). Lineage (NCBI taxonomy): Eukaryota > Ciliophora > Litostomatea > Vestibuliferida > Isotrichidae > Isotricha > Isotricha sp. YL-2021b. Next base: position 114,708 of record JAJJKW010001478.1, on the reverse strand, counting down.
AAAGAAGAAGTTAAAAATCTTGTACAATCAGCTTCCGGCATTGATTATTCAAGAGGCGACACTGTCTCTATTTCAGGATTGCAATTCGAAGGAGCAAATATTGATAAAGAATCTCAAAAAGACTTTAATCGTCAATATCAACAGGAACAATTATTATACTTTATCGGTTCTTCCGTAATACCTCTTATAGTTATATTATTGATGGGTGGTTTTGCATTGTTAATCTTAAAGAACTTTGTAAGCAAAATGCCTTCATCAAAGAGAATAGAACGTAAGATGGAGGAAATACAAGAACAAGCGCAAGAAGAGTTAGAACAGGAAGAAGAATCTCAGGGTATAGTTTTGGATAAAAAAGAAATAAGGTCACAAAAAGACCAAAGCATAAATGAGTTAAATGAAGCTGTAATGACTGCGCCGGAAGAAGCGGCAAAACTTCTTGTTTCGTATATCAAGGATAATTAAGGAAGGAGGATAGTGTATAAAGCAAATAAGAATTTATAAGTAAATAAGAATGTTTTTTTACTCACTTGTTCACTTATTCACTTATTCACTTATTCACTTCTGATATGGGTATAGAAGAAATTAAAAAAGCCAAAGAAGAGGCAAAAAAAGTTATAACCCGACCGAGTCAAAAGGTCGCGGCACTTCTTATTGCGCTTGGCCCTGCAACAGCTTCCGAAATACTCAAAAATATTAAAGACGATGATTTATTAGAGCAATTAACGCTTGATATTGCTAATTTGGGAAAGGTTCCTGATGAAGATTTGAATGATGTTTTAAATGAGTTTAAGGCAGTATTTCAAGCCAAAAACTTTGTTGCATCAGGCGGTGTAAATTATGCAAAACAATTACTTGCTCAGGCATATGGTGAATCAGAAGCTTCAAAAATGCTTGAAAAAGTTAACTCAATGGTTAACACCAATCCGTTTTATTTCTTAAACGAAGCGGATCCGCAGCAGCTTGCAAATACATTTGCAACAGAAAACCCGCAATTGTTAGCACTTATATTAGCATATATAAGACCGGAGCTTGCAGCTCAAGTTCTGTCATTTTTACCTCCGGATATCCAAGCAATTGTATCTATGAAGATTGCTGATATGACACCTACAAACCCTGAAATCTTATCTACTATAGAAGATATTGTAGAAAGAAAATTCTCGGCATTATTGGTTCAGGATTTTTCAAATGCAGGTGGTGTAGAATCCTTGGCAAATATATTAAACTGTTGCGACCGTGGTACAGAAAAGAATATTATGGAATGGCTTGATATAGAAAATCAGGAAATGGCACAACAAGTTCGCGACTTGATGTTCGTATTTGAAGACATTATTATCCTCGATGACCGTGCTATTCAGAGAGTGCTTAGAGAAATTGATACCAAAGAGCTTGCAATTGCTCTTAAAGGTACAAAAGATGAAATCAAGGATAAAATCTTTAATAACATGTCTGAAAGAGCAAGACAAATGCTTCAGGATGATATGGAATACCTCGGACCTGTTCGTGCAAAAGAAGTTCAGGATGCACAGACAAATGTTGTTTCTGCAATCAGAAATCTTGAAGCTACAGGTGAGATTACAATTACCCGTGCAAGTGTTGAGGATGAATTAATTGAGTAGCGGAAATAGTAGTGATAATAACAGAATAGTAAGAAAAGATGTTCAGTTTGGTGAAAGCTATGTTTTGCCGATTGAACAGTCTAAAGTTACGCAGTCCGAAGCAAAAGTAAAACAAATTCTTGCTGATACTGATCAAAAAGCACAGCAAATGGTTGATGCTGCGGGTAATAAATCTACAATTATTGTCCAAACGGCAAGTAATGAAGCTACCAGAATTATTGAAGATTCACGAAAAAGAGCCCAAAGTGAATATGATTCAATAAAACAGCAGGGTTATGATGAAGGTTTTGAACAAGGCAGACTTGACGGATTAAAAAAATTTCAGGAAGATGCGGAAGAAGGTTTAAAGGCTCTGGAAACGTTGGCAAGTTCTACTTATGATATGAAAAAAAATATTATTGATTCCGCATCAAGAGATATCGTAGAACTTGTTTCTGCTATTGCTGATAAAGTTTGTCATGCAAAATTAAACCCGCAAGTGATTTATCAAATAACGCTGGATGCAATAAAACTTTTGAATGATAAAGAAAATATTACGATAATAGTAAGTCCGAAATTGGTAGATGCAATACAAAAAATGGTACCGAATTTTAAAAGCTCAATACATAATTTACAGACTGTTAAAATAAAAGAAGACGATTCCCTGTCTCCTGACGGTGTAATAGTAGAAACCCCGACAACAAGATTAGATTCCCGTATTTCTTCGCAAATTGGTGAGCTTGCTCAGAAAATGTTAACAGGTGGCAGCGATGGAATGGGACAAAAATAAATATCTTGATATTATTAAAAATACACGCACGATAAAAGAAATAGGACGTATTACTGAAATTATCGGGCTTACAATAGAATCCGACGGTCCCAAGTCATCAATCGGCGACTTGTGTCATATATATAATGAGTTTGACGAAAAACCAACAATGGCAGAAGTTGTCGGGTTTAAACGTGATAAAATTCTTTTGATGCCGCTTGCTTCACCCGATGGAATTCGTCCGGGGGCATTTGTTGTAAATACAGGCGGTGCTATGAAAATAGGTGTCGGTAATCAGCTTATTGGCAGGGTGCTTGACGGATTGGGAAACCCCATAGATAATTTGGGAGAAATTAATTTTACCGACTATCGCTCAACCAGAGCAGAGGCTATAAATCCGCTTAGAAGAAAACGTATAACAGAACCGTTATCGCTTGGTATAAGAGCAATAGACGGATTTGCTACGGTGGGAAAAGGACAAAGAATGGGTATTTTTGCCGGTTCAGGTGTAGGTAAAAGTACCACAATCGGTATGATGGCAAAAAATACTTCGGCTCAATTAAATGTAATTGCATTAATCGGTGAACGTGGAAGAGAGGTAAAGGAATTTATAGAAGAAATTCTCGGTCCCGAAGGGATGAAGCGCTCTATAGTTATAGCAGCAACTTCCGAACAGCCGTCTTTGGTCAAAATAAAAGCTGCATTCGTTGCAACTTCTATTGCCGAATATTTCAGAGATTTGGGAATGGATGTTTTATTTATGCTTGATTCAATTACCCGTATTGCCATGGCACAAAGAGAGGTCGGGCTTGCAATAGGTGAACCGCCGGCAACAAGAGGATATACTCCTTCTGTTTTTGCTCTTATGCCAAAGCTTATGGAAAGAGCCGGAACGAATGAATACGGAACAATTACCGGACTTTATACGGTCTTGGTTGAAGGTGATGATTTTAACGAACCTATCTCTGATACTGCAAGAAGTATTTTGGACGGTCATATTGTTTTATCGCGTGATTTGGCGCATAAAAACCACTATCCTGCGGTCGATGTGTTGGAATCTTTAAGCCGTGTTATGGGTGACGTTACTACAAAAGAACATCGAAATGCTGCCGGAATCCTGCGTAACCTGCTTGCAGTTCATAAAAAAAATGAAGACTTAATTAATATCGGTGCTTATGTAAAAGGTTCAGACCCTTCATGCGACATGGCAATTTCAATGATGAAAGATATTGATGCATTTTTGATACAATCAACAAGTGATAAAATTGAATACGAAAAAACGATAAAAACTCTTCTAAGACTTGGAAAAATTGCTGTTGGTGAAACTCCCGAAGAAGAACCTGATGAAACAGAAGAAAACAAAGAAGAGCCTTCTACATTATAGCTAAAAGGATAAGCATAAATGCAGAAACAACGGAAGCAGCTCCTACAAAATACCAAAAATACGGCTTCTTTTGTTTATGAGATTGTGATTTGACAGAACAATATTGAGGTTTAGGTTTTGTCGTTTTTGAGGAAAGTTTTTTATCAGTTTTAGCTTTTTCTTCCGAGTATTTTTCAGAAAGTTTTTTGCGGGATTTTTTGCCTGTTACAAGAAGGTCTATATCATATCGAAGTTTCAATATTCTTCTATCTTCATTACAAGAATAAACACAATAATTAATCGCAACTTCAAAAGCTCTTTGAAGACACTCTAAAGCTTCCATGCCGTCTTGTTTAACGGTTACGGAGTGAGTTGCTTCATTTCCGTGTTTTTTAAGAAAATACAAATCTTCAACAAATTCTTTTGCTTCTTCCGAACTTCCTAAAGTGCAGTCTTTAAGCGTTGCAAGCATTGCATCAAAAGTTATTTCTGTTGTTCTTCTGGAACCCAAAACCTGCTTACATACAACTTCTCCAAACCTTCTGGTCTGAGTCATACACTGTTCAAAAAACTCGTTTCTGTACAATTCTTCCGCATCATTGATAATATTGTATAATTCTTTGTCGTTTCGCTTTAAAAAATCAAAATTTGTGGTCATGACACTATTCTATAACACGTACAATGTATGGCCATCATGCAAACATATTAACTTTTATTATGTATTTACCCCTTAACAGCGCCGTCGTTTTCGCCTGAGATAAAGTAGCGTTGCATCATTAGGAAGAAGATAATTATCGGTATGGTTGATATAATTGAACCTGCGGCAATAAATCTCCAGTTAGCCGAGAACATACCCTGCAGATTGTTTATTCCGACAGGAAGGGTGTACATTGATTCCTTTGTGAGCATAATGCTCGGCCAAAGGAACTCGCCCCAAGAACCAATAAAGGTAAATACGGCAAGAACTGCAAGTGTTGGTTTAACCATTGGAAGAACAACTTTAACAAACATTTGGAATACGTTACAGCCGTCAACAATTGCTGCTTCTTCGACTTCTTTAGGCACTTTTAAAAATGCCTGACGCATTAAGAAAATACCGAAGGCACTTACTGCAAAAGGCATTACAAGACCGATATAACCCATAACGTTATTAACGCTGTCTATCAAATGTAATTTTAAAGTTATTATGTAAACAGGCAACATAATAGCCTGAAAAGGTATCATAATTGTTGCAAGGATTGAAAAGAATACAAACTTTTTACCTCTGAACTGCATTCTTGCAAGCGGATAAGCGGCAAGAGATGAAAGAACCAAGTTGAGTATAACAGTTAGTGCTGCAACAATAACGCTGTTCCAGAAATATGCCATAAAATCGACTCTTCCCCAAACATCTATATAGTTTTGGAAGGTAAAATCGGTCGGTATAAGCTTTGGCGGATACGCAAAAATATCTTCCCGAATTCCTTTAAGTGAAGTCGAGGTTAACCAAACAAACGGAAATATTGATAATAATGATGTTATTATCAGTGTTGTGTGTATTAAAGCTTTTCCTGTAAGTTTTTTGAACACCTGTAATACTTACCCCTTATTCCCCTAGAGCGTGAGCTTTTTCTGTTGTGCTTTTAATGACATCGTAGAACAATTTTTCTGTGTTATTGTCATTCATACAGTCAACTCCTACAGCGGTGCAACCGCCTTTTGTTGCAACGTTAGCAATCAGCTGTTCCATTGATATATCGCGGTTTATAGCCATTTTAGCCGAACCTATTGCAGTTTGGATACTTAGTAACAATGCTTTGTCATAATCCATTCCGAGCTTTTCGCCTGCACGGGCAATTTCGTTTATAACTTTGTAGAAGAATGCAGGGCCTGAACCGGAAATAGCTGTAACAATATCCATTTGAGCTTCTGAGTCAACAACGATACATTGTCCTATTGTAGAAAGCAGATTTTTTACATATTCAATATCGCTTTCATTTGCAAAAGCTCCCCCTATCATACCGCTCATACCTTCACCGACAAGCGCTGGAGTGTTTGGCATAACACGTATTACTTTGCTTTTTGCAGGAAGGTTATTTTCCAATTTTTTAAGATTTACTCCTGCAGCAATAGATACAACAAGTTTTTCAGAAGTTACAAAAGATTTTATTTCTTTCAAAACTCCTAATACCTGATTCGGTTTTACAGATATAAAAATTACATCAGAAGTTTTTACGAGTTCTTTATTGTCTAAAATTATTTTTATCCCGAGATTTTTTGATTTTTCTTCAAGTCCTTCAGGCTTACTTTGTGTAGCTATGAGATTTTCCGGCTTGGCAAAATTTGTCTTAATCAGACCTTTGATAATAGCACTTGCCATTTTCCCGGAACCGATAAACCCGATTTTATTATATGACATTTTAACTCCTCTTAATATTCCTTAAACATGAACAAAACATGTATTTGACTAAAAAGCATGTTTTGTTTAGTATAAGACTATTATAAGTAAAATTAGCTGAAAAGGAAATAGAATCATGAAACGTACACTAGAAGGAACAAAGCTTAAAAGACAACACGTTAGCGGTTTCAGAGCAAGAATGGCAACTCCGGGCGGACAGGAAGTTTTGAACAGACGTCGTGCAAAAGGACGTCACGAAATCTCTGTATCAGGAAGCAAACGTGCTTAATTAAATAGCTAAAGCAGATTAAAAAAAGAGCTTAGATTTTTATCTAAGCTCTTTTTTATTTTTCAATCAATTAAAAGCTTGTTCAAGAGGCGGGTTAATCAAGTTTGTAATAAGCGTACTAATAATATTCCCGCCGACCATGTATGAAAAGTCTTTCGCTTCCTTTCTTCAGAAAGGAAGTTCTTTTTTTACTCACTTACCCCTTCCCGCAGCAGTTTTTGTATTTCTTACCGCTTCCGCATGGGCAGGGTTCATTTCTGCCGACTTTTGCAGTAGTTGCAGGGCTTTCCTGTTTTGGTGCTGATATTATGTCAAATACTTCCGAAAATGCGTTTGAACAAAACAGCACCGTTGCAGAAGAGTACAACTTGTGCTCAAAGTATTCTGATTTATATTTGTGTACAAGTTCATCAAAAGAATAATTTGTTTCTAAAAAACCATTTATAATTTCCATAAAATTAGGATATTTATTATAAACTCTTTCTAAGATTGTATTTGGAACGGAATCGTTTGCCAAAAAGTATTCTATACATTGTTTAGCGTTTTCAACAGAGTCTTTATCCTCAAAAATATGACAGAAGGTTTCGTAGAAAGGTACTGCGTACAAGCCCTTGTCTTTATCAAAAATTACAGCAACATCGTAAGTTTCATTGTGTGCTGCAAATCCGCCCATAGAGTTTTCAAGAAAGTTGCTGTAGTTATTTTCAAGTTCTTTAACGTGGAAAAATTTATATTCTTTAATATCAGAACCTTTGTCGGAAAGGTCAACTTCTTCACCTTCATTAAATGCACCGATGATATCATCAGCGTGTTTGTTTGTAGTTAAAATTATGTCTGTTCCAAAAGCTTTATAAAATTTGTCATACATTTCTTTAATTGTTTTTAAAACTTCCTGTTCTTTTTCCGGATTATCATAGTATAAAGCTCTTGGGTTTTGAATAAGTTTCATAACGGCAAATCTGTACGCGTCAGATTTTTGTGAATGAGAAAGGACGCTGGAGATTTCAACAATAAAATATTCACCTTTAAGGTTGAAAACTCTGCCTGCAATATATTGTCCTGCATATACACCACGGAAGTTTGTCATTTTTGTAAGAGAAGAAACAGTGTAAGTTTTTTCGTTAATAAGATTATAGAGTTCAAAACCGCTTTTAAGTATTTTTTTTACTTCAAAGATTGAAGCCTGTGCATCAAGCAAACTGTCAACGATTTCTTTATTTTTGGATTCTTCTTTGTAGAGTTCAAGAATGAATTTATCATTCAGCTTACGTTCAAAAATATACGGAAGAAAGATTTTTTCCATTTGATTCAGTGAAATATTTTTAGAACCTATTGTTGAAAGGTATTCGTCAAAATCCGCTTTTACAGCTTCGTTGCGTTGGGTAAAGTTAAAAATATCTTTTAATACATCATTTATTTCCGTAATTTTTTCTATAACAGGCATAATTATTCTCCACTTCTTCAAGTATAAGAATACATTAAGCAAAAGATTTTAGCAATAATTCAACAGGGTATAACATTTATTACTCAGGTTTATAAAAATTTAAAACTGTTTTTGATGTTTCTGTTAATCTTTTTTGAAAAGCATCATAATCTTTTCCAAGGTGTCCAAGATCTAAAGCTCTGTAACCTTGTTTGGATAAATCATAAGCTAAAACGGTTGCGGTCGCTCCCAAAATTAAAATTATTAATTTATTTTTATCTTTTTTCAGTACGTCGTTTAAAATTTTATTATAATCTTTAAAAGCATTGTTGGTAGGACAAAAAATATATTCAATAGATTTTGCATTATCATATATGTTATATTCTATATTTTTAAAAACTCTTTTGCCGCAAACAATAATTACATCTTTATTATCCCAAATTTTTCTAATTTTTTTATAAAAATCTCCAAGATATTCATCTTGATTTTTATCTGTATTAAGTGACATATATGTTAATGTAAGTCCTGCAGAGTAATAGTCATGATTTTCTTTTAAAAATTTGCAGAAATAAGGTTTATATTTGCTTATTATTCCGCGTGTAAAATTTTTGTCGAAATCAGAACATTTTATCAAAGAATGACAGATTGGAATTATTCCTATCATTAATTCATTATTTGTATCTAATAATACTTCTTTTAATTTTTCTGCAAGTTTTTTGTCAGCTTTTTGACTTGGAATATTATTTTCGCACAACAAAGCCATTTCTCCGTCACCAAATCTGGAAAAAGAACAGTTTGAATTTATAAGTTTATAAAGAGTTTCATTTCTATCTTTTATGGTTATATGAGGTATTTGTTTTAAATCTTCTTCTATTTCATATTTAATATGATCTATAGCATATTGAAATTCCTCGGTGTTTTTATAAATTTGTTTTAAATTATATCTGAATAAATATCTGAAATTATTAATAAAATTTTTTATACTCATTTTTTTAGCCTCTTTACCATATATTAATTGTTAATTTTATAAAAAAACTAAATAATAATAGTATTTTACACATTATTAATGGTATTGTCAATAAATTTACCATAAATCTATCATTACAAAATGGCCTAATTTTAGCTATCTTTATAATGAGGTGACAATGAATAATTTAAAGAGATTACTCGGTAAAAGAATTCAAGAACTAAGAAAAAAGAAAAACATCACTCAGCAGCAGCTTGCGGATATGTTAGAAATTGACCAAAGAACGCTCAGTGCAATAGAATGTGGTATAAATTTTCCTTCAAAAAGTTTAATTAAAATTGCTGAAATTTTTGGTGTTGAAATCAAAGACATGTTTGATTTTGAGCATAATGATATGACAAGAGAAAGTTTTAAGGAATCAATAATTAATTCTCTTGATGTATTAGAAACAAAAGATTTGCAAACAATTTATAGGTTTATTAAATCAATGATATGATTACTTTCCAAATACCGGTGGGGGTTGGATGTAGAGCGGTTTTAGTTTTGCCCATTCAGCAGGTTCTTTTTTAAGTGCAAGTTTTGATAAAATATCACCAAGGGGATAATTTCCTTCCTGATAAGATATTGCCAAATCTGCGTTTTTATTCAATCTTTCTTTTAGACTGTTATCTGTAATTATTCTTTTTCCTCTAACCAGTTCATCAACTTCTTCAAGTTCAATTGCGCCTCGGATTTCTCCGTCATAAACGTAGGCTTTATTTTTTCTTGCATCAAGAACAACCATATCATTATCGCCAAGGATTTTTGATAGAATCTCCAAAGAAGATATGCCTATTGTTTTGATGTTTAATTGTTGAGCAAGTACTCTTGCAACAGTTACACAGGCTCTTATTCCGGTAAAGCTTCCGGGGCCTATATCGGTTGCAATAATATCCAAATCTTTTGGTTCAAGTCCTGCTTTTTTTAAGACTTTTACAATTGTTGATATAAGGTAAGCAGAGTGGTAATTTTCCCCGTCAGAAAAAATTACTTCGCTCTTTATAATTTTTTCGCCGTCATTCAGCGTAATATATGTTTTATCAAGACAGGTATCGAACGCTAAAATTTTCATGATTTTAACCCCTCAATAACATATTTGTTTTTATTGCCGATTGATTTAAACTCATAAATCCTTGAATCGTCGTCATCATAAGTTACGTTAATTTCTATTCTTTCAAAAGGAAGTTCACCTTGTGAGAACTCAGCCCATTCAACAAAAGTGATTTTTCTGCCTTCGGAATACTCTCTGAGTTCTTCTGCGATTGTGCTTATTCCGGTATGTTCAAGTCTGTACAAATCAAAATGATAAACAGGAATAGAAGCACTGTGATATTCATTCAGGATTACGAAACTCGGACTTGTTACTTTTTCTTTTACTCCGAGAGCTTCTGCCGCAAATTTTACAAATGCTGTTTTCCCAGCTCCGATTTCACCGAAAAGATTAATAAAACAACCTTGTTCTTTTACCAAAGAAACAAATTTGCAAGCAAGGTTCTTGGTATCTTCTAATGATTTACATTTTTGAACAAAAACATCCATATTTATTTTTTCATGCTCTTTCTGTACCAATAGTGAATGGCTCTTGCTACACGATTGGAAGAATGTCTTACGAGTCCTTCTTTGTTTTCTTGTATAAGTTTTTGTGAAACAATTTCTATTCCGATAGGATTTAAGTTTTCCATATCCAAGCGAACAGGAATTGAGCCCTGTTTTGCATATCCTTCCGAAATATTGTCGGGCAAGCTGTTATTTACCAAAACCGCATCAACAATTTTATTTCCTTTTGCATGTTTAAATAATGCGTTAATATGGCTTGCAACGGAATAATCTGTCGTTTCACCCGGTTGGGTCATAATGTTGCAAACATATATTTTTTTAGCCTTTGCTTTCATAAGAGCATCAACGATTCCGTTAACCAAAAGGTTTGGAATAACACTTGTGTATAAACTTCCGGGTCCTAAGATAATTAAATCCGCTTCGCCGATAGCTGCTATTGCTTCAGGGAGTGCCTGACAATTATCAGGTTCGGTAAATAATCTTTTAATCTGACCGTGAGCTTCAGGAATACTTGATTCTCCATGAACAACTCTTCCGTCTTCAAATTCCGCACCGAGCTTCATATCATCCAGTGTTGCAGGGAGTACGACTCCTCTTATATTTAATACGCTAGCAGATTCTTTGATTGCTTTAACCATATTGCCTGTGATTGAACAAAGTGCAGTAAGGAAAAGGTTTCCAAAACTATGACCTTCAAGACCTTCACCTGTTTTAAATCTGTATTGGAAAAGTTCTGTTATTAAATCTTCGTCATCACCAAGCGCTGCAATACAGTTTCTGATATCTCCTGGGGGAAGAATTCCCATTTCATTTCTTAATCTGCCTGAGCTTCCTCCGTCATCACCTACTGTAACTATAGCGGTTATGTTGTTTGTATATCTTTTTATACCTCTAAGAAGCATGGATAAACCGGTTCCGCCGCCGATTGCAACAACTTTTGCTCCTCTGTTTAATTTTCTTCTTCTGTAAAGTTTTTCCAAAATTGATGAGTTGCCTTTTTCGGAATCCATATCCATAATTGACAAGGTTGTTTTCTGCCAGCCTTTAAAAAATATTATTGAACCTATTAAAATAAATATTGCTGCAAGCAGGTTTGAAGGTAAAATATATGCTGCTTTTTGGATTATTTCTACGGTTTTGTACAGCGGGTGAATGTCTGCAAAAACCATAAATCCCAAAACAATCATTACAGACCCGATAAAAATCAGTGCAAACCATCTCTTTACTTCCAATCCCGGAAGCAGCCAGCCTACTTCTTTTTTTACATTAACATTATCTTTTAAATCATCTATATTAAATGCCATAATCTAAACTTTCCACTTTCTATTTTTCAATTTAATCTGTCCAACCTGATAATTTTGCGTTGTTGTAATTAACAGGTGCGGGTGTAATCAAACGTTTAGCTTCTTTTATTAAATCCATTGAGGTTTTGTATTTGTTTGAAAAATGTATTGTATCAACTTCGCACATACTTACTCCGCCTAAGTTGTTGCGGATTTGTGACGTGTGAAGAAGATGCTGCAATCTTTTTATCATATCGTAATTATTTGTATTGTCAGGAATTGCATAATCAACGGTTAAATCCGGATTATATGTTTTTTCCAAACAAAGTTCCTGTGCAACAGGTAAACCGACATAATCTCCGACTTTTGAAGCTATATCACCCATTGGGGCATAAAAAACAAGCCAATCAGAACATTTTTTTATTGCTTTAGCGACTGATGTTGCAAAAGTAAAGTCTTCGCCGCACGCTTTGTACATAGCACCGTGCGGTCTTACGTGTTCAATACTCAGACTGTAAGCTTTTGCAAAAGACATAATTGCACCAACCTGATAAACAACAAGTGCTTCAAGTTCATCTTCTTTAAGTTTAACAGGTCTGTACCCAAACCCCTGGATATCGTTAAAGCCGATATGTGCACCGATTGCAATATTTTTTTCTTTAGCTTTTAAAAGAGCATCTTTTATTGTGACAGGATCGCCGGCATGGAATCCGCAGGAAACGTTAACCGAACTAACATAATCCAAAAGCTCGTATTCCTGAGTATTTTTGTAAACGCCGTATGCCTGAGCTAAATCACAGTTAAAATCTATATTCTTAATTGATTTTTTTTCAATAACTTCTTGCATTAAAAAACTCCTTTTATTCAAGATTATACAATAAAAATAAGAAACAGATATTATGTTAAATCAGTTTTTGAAATTTTCTTTTGTAAAACTGCCAAAATAAAAATTATCAGGAATAAAATGTAAGCAAGTGCACAGGATTTGCCGACATCAAAGTATTCGAAGGCATATTTATAAATGGAATAAACAATAACGTTTGTTGAATCCTGCGGTCCGCCTTCGGTCATAACATAGATTAGGTCAAAAACCTGAAAAGATGAAATAAGTGTTACTAACATTACAAAATAAGTTGTTGGTTTAAGCAAAGGTAATGTGATTTTAAAGAATGTATCATTTGCCCCCGCCCCGTCAATTTTTGCGGCTTCATATAAAGAGTTATCAATTGTTGAAAAACCTGTTAAAAACAAAACAACATTGTATCCGACAAGTTTCCATACTGATACAAAAATCAATACCGGCATGGCAAGATGCGTGCTGAAAAGCCAGGTATAATGTGTTTTTAACAATGTATTAACAGCGCCTATATTTGGGTCAAAAATCCACCCCCAAACGATTGCTATAACAACAGCGGGAGTAATGAAGGGAAGAAAATAAATTGTTTTGAAAGTTTCGCCTCCGCGGATTTTTGTATTGAGAGCAGATGCAATCAAAAGCGGAATAATTACCGCAAAAACAGTTACGGATATTGCATAAACAAACGTATTAATTAAAATTTGTAAAAACTCGCCCTGAGAAAGAACGGCTTTATAGTTTTCCAATCCGACGAATTTTATCTCGTTTAACAAATCCCATTCGGTAAAACTCAGAGCAAACGAACAAAATATCGGAATGATTATAAAAACAAATGTTCCGATAAGTGCAGGTAATATAAATAAATATCCGTATCTCTCTTTGTTCATGCTATTATTATATAGTAATATTAATATTATGAAAAGAATAAAAGAGGGGTATAAATGTTAGATACATCAGCATTCGGAAAAAATGACATCAGAGGAATATACGGAGAAAACGTAACAGAAGAAGTTTTCTACTATACAGGAAGAGGTTTCGTTCAGTATCTTGTAAGAGAATCGAAACGAACTCCTGCAGAGATTTGGATTACTGTATGCCGTGATGCAAGACTTCATTCACCTGCTCTTTCAAAATCATTAATTGAAGGTATCCGCTCCTGCGGAGCTAACGTTGTTGACTTAGGTTTAGCTCCTACTCCTATCGGATATTATTCAGAGGCTGCAGGACTTCCGCACCATATTACAAAATATCTTCCCGTAACTGGTGCGCTTATTATTACCGCAAGCCATAACCCTAGTCAATATAACGGGCTCAAAATGACTTATTCAAAACAAACTTTGGGTGAAGAACAAATAAAAGTTGTAAAAGAATTGACAGAAGAGGAATACAAACTTCAGATTCCTCCTGTTCCGTTTGGACAACTTGTTGAATATGATTTAATTCCTGATTATATTAACGAGATGAAAAATACATTCGGAAGAATCGGTGAAGGAATAAAAGTTGTTGTTGATTCGGCAAACGGTACAGGCGGTGTTGTAGGTCCAAAATTGTACAGAGCATTAGGATGCGAAGTCATTGAGCTGTATTCTCTTCCTGACGGACGTTTTCCGCACCACCATCCAAACCCGAGTGATGAAAAAACGCTCAATGATATTAAAAAAGCAGTTGTTGCAAATAAGGCAGATTTGGGTATTGCCTTTGACGGTGACAGCGATAGGATAGGCGTTATTGACTCAAACGGAAACTCAATGACCGGCGATAAATTACTTTTAATTTATTCTGAAGATATTATAAAAGAATATAACAAAAAAGGCATTAAGCCCGTAATTGTGTCCGAAGTAAAATGCTCGCAGGTCTTGTATGACACAATAAATGAAAACGGCGGAATTGCTGTTATGTGCAAAACAGGCCACGGCTACATAAAAGCAAAAATGAGAGAAACAGGCGCTGTTCTTGCGGGCGAGATGAGCGGTCATACTTTCTTTAAAGATACGTACTATGGCTTTGATGATGCAATATACGCAGGCTGCAGAATAATCGAAATAATTGCGAACAGAAAAAAACAAAATCCCGAGTTCAAAATTACAGATATGCTTAAACCGTTTGAAGCGGTATTTAGTTCACAAGAAGTCAGACTTGCTTGTCCAAACTCTTTGAAAAAACAAACATTGGAAAGTTTTCAGGCAGTGATTGCAGAAAATCCAAATTTCTTCGGGCGGGAAATAGAAGATATTATTACACTTGACGGCATGAGAATAGTGTTTAAAAACGGCGGAGGTTTTGCGCTTATAAGACAAAGTAATACAGAACCCGTATTTACTCTGCGATTTGAAGCAGACAGTAAAGAAAATGCCCAAAAATATGAAGATTTAATGGTTAATAAACTTTTGGAGATTATCCAAAATGCCTCTAAAAATTTAGCAGGGGTAAATTAAAAAAATTATTATAAAATGCGGTTTTGCAATTTGCAAAACCGCATTTATTTATTTTGTTAATTTTATACTGAATCAACCATTTAGAAGTTTTTCTTTGAGGCGAGGCAATCAAACCTTGTAACAATCGTGCTTTTTTATTCTCGCCGACCGGATATGAAAAGTCTTTTGGTTCTTTTCTAAAGAAAAGAACATCAACTCCTCATTACTTCTACTACTCTTTAGTGTATTCAGCATCGATTACATCGTCATCTTTTTTGTCTTCTGTTGCAGCACCTTGGCTGTTTGCTTCAGAGTTAGCGTCACCGCCTTCTTTTTGAACTGCTTCGTATGCTTTTTGTGAGATAGAGAACATTGTTTGTTGAAGTTCTTCGCTCATTTTCTTGAGTTCATCAGAAGGTTTATTTTCATCTAAAGCTTTTTGAAGAGCGTCTTTTTGTTCGTTAAGTTTTTTCAAATCATCTTCAGAGATTTTACCTTCAAAGTCTTTAGTTAATCTTTCAGCAGAAGAGATGAATGAGTTAGCATTATTTTTGATTTCTGCTTCTTCTTTTTTCTTCTTGTCTTCTGATGCGTTAGCTTCAGCTTCTTTAACCATCTTATCGATATCTTGTTCAGATAAGTTAGATGAGTTAGTAATCGTAATCTTTTGTTCCTTACCAGTTGCTTTATCTTTAGCGGATACGTTAACAATACCGTTAGCATCTATATCAAAAGTAACTTCGATTTGCGGAACGCCACGCATTGCAGGAGCGATACCTTCAAGTCTGAACATACCTAAAGATTTGTTATCGCCTGCCATTGGTCTTTCACCCTGAAGTACGTTTATGTCAACTGCAGTCTGGTTGTTTTCTGCTGTTGAGAATACCTGTGATTTTGAAACAGGGATTGTAGTGTTACGAGGAACAAGAGCTGTCATAACACCACCTAATGTTTCAATACCAAGTGTTAGAGGAGTTACATCCAACAAAACGATATCCTTAACTTCACCTGCAAGAACACCTGCCTGAACTGCTGCACCGACTGCAACAACTTCATCAGGGTTAACAGATTGGTTAGGTTCTTTACCTGTGTAATCTTTTACTAATTGCTGAACAGCAGGGATACGTGTCGAACCGCCAACCAATACAACTTCGTTGATATCGTTCTTTGTTAAACCTGCATCGGACAATGCTTGTTCAACAGGTTTTTTACATCTGTCTAAAAGGTCTCTTGAAAGGTCTTCAAATTTAGCTCTTGAAAGTGTAAGTTCCAAGTGTTTAGGACCGTTAGCATCAGCTGTGATATAAGGCAAGCTGATTGTTGTTTCAACAACAGATGACAATTCACATTTAGCTTTTTCAGCTGCTTCTTTAATACGCTGCATAGCTTGTTTATCGCCTGTTAAGTCCATACCTTCCTGTTTTTTGAATTCTTCGCAAATCCAATTAATAATTTTTTGGTCGAAGTCGTCACCGCCCAAGTGAGTATCACCTGATGTTGAAAGAACTTCGTGAACACCGTCACCGATTTCCAAGATAGATACATCAAAAGTACCGCCGCCTAAGTCGAATACAAGAACTTTTTCTGATTTATCTTTTTCCAAACCGTAAGCTAGAGCTGCTGCAGTCGGTTCGTTAACAATACGGAGAACGTCTAGGCCTGCAATTTTACCTGCATCTTTTGTTGCTTGTCTTTGAGCATCGTTGAAGTAAGCAGGAACTGTGATAACAGCTGATGTAACTTTTTCTCCCAAGTAGTTAGAAGCATCATCTGCTAACTTTCTCAAAATCATTGCTGAGATTTCTTGCGGAGTGTAATCTTTTCCGTCAATATTTTTCTTATAATCTTCGCCCATATGACGTTTGATTGATGCGATTGTTTTATCAGGGTTCAAAATAGCCTGTCTTTTTGCTAATTGACCGACTAATCTTTCACCTGTTTTTGAGAAACCAACGATAGAAGGAGTTGTCCTCATACCTTCTGCGTTTGCTATAACGGTAGGTTTACCGCCTTCCATAACTGCTACAACCGAGTTTGTTGTACCTAAGTCAATACCTATTGTTTTTGCCATAATTTTTATCTCCTTACTAATTACATTTTTCTTACATTACCATTTAAACACCGTTTTCAGAAAAAATTAAAAAAATAAACAATTTTTTAATATTTGGCAAAAAATAAAAATTGGCTGCTTACACTTTTTGATAAATTCCCATATCTGTTTTTTTCATATTGTCACAGGCAGATAATAATTCTGCGTGATAAGTATATTCATATGGGTCTGTAATAAAATATCCGTTCGGTTTTAAAGTTTGTACTATGTTTTTGATTGTTTGTGCGTATTCCTCTTTGGATAATATATAAGGTAAAACATTATTTGCAGATATTATATCAAATTTATTATCTGGGTAATCAAGAATAGCCTCCTGTATTCTGCTTTCCCATTTTGATTTTTGCGGATTTTTATATGTTTGTTCTAAAAACTCAAAAATCTCGTTATTAACTCTCCAGCGCATACTTTTCTGCTTATCTTCATTTCTGAAGATTTTTAAAATTTTTTCCAAATTATAACCCTTTTGTTCTAGCTCTTTCCATTTGTCACGGTAATACATGTAATAATGCACATATTTATCTGTCGGATTTAAAAAATTTTTTTTATGTTTAATCTCAAGCCAATCAACAATACTGTCTTTTACAAAACTACTTTCTGCATATTTTGGAAATGATTGATAATCAAGTAAATCACAAAAAGCATTCATTTTTAAATCGTTATGTTCAGGTTTTGATTGCAAATCTACTGTATATAAATCCAAATAGTTTTTCAATTTACTCTCTTTTAAAATTCCCTTTATTGAGGCTAGGTAAGAAAATGGTTCCTGCGAACTTCCTATACCTATTATCAGCATGTTTTTTAAACAATTATTTGATTTAAACATTTTACAAAAGAGGTTTTCAATATCCTCATATCCTTTAGCACAGGATAAAAGAACGGAACCTCTTCTAAAATAACATGATTGTATGCTGTTATATTTGTGAAAATCAGGATGTGCAGTAAAAACCGGTTTTGATTTTACGTTGCGGTTATAAGAGGTATTAATATATGAAATCGATGAAATATGCATATTGTTACAAAAACTTATAAAAAATTTTTTTGCTGTAAAAAAATACTCAGTTTAAAAGATGAGGAAATCCCAAAAACTTTGTGCTAAAATCTTAATTATGAAGAGATTTATACACTTTCTTTTTGCTTTAACCCTGATATTTTGTCTTGCAAAAAGTGTTAATGCAGAAGAGATAGTAGCATTGAATTTAGATAGTAATGAGCTTTTTGAACAGGTGAAATTAACAACACCTGAGGTTATTGATGAACAAGCCGAAGCAGATCTTGAACAGGAGACTCCGACTCAGGCTGCCCAAGTATCTGAAAACATGTCATTGAGAGAAAAGCTTAAAACTGTATATAAACTTGAAGTTGACAGATATGACCATCCGGAATACTTGTTTAGAGAGCCTTTGACTTATCATTTTAAACCCGAATCAAAAATGGATAATATACACGTTTGGGGTGCTTTTAATGCTTACAATGACATGGCATTCTATGATGATGGTGTTGTACAGGACAAAGTTAATTTTAATGCTTTAAACATTGGTGTTGATGGATTCTTAAAGGATAACAACGGTGATTTCAGAATAATGATGGGATTTCCCGTCGGTTCTCACAGGAATTATACACAAACCTTGTTTGCTGATGTTTTTGTTGCGACAAACAAAATTCCGCATCACAGAATTCAAATAGGGCACTTCAGACCGCAAATAGGTATGGAAGGCGGAAGCAGTTCATATACAATCGGATTTTTAGGACGTTCACAAATTGCCAGAAATTTTGGTATGGCAAGACGGCTCGGCGGAAGAATTAAAGGTGATTATAAATATATAGATTATGATTTTGGTCTTTATAGCTCTGACACATTCTTTCAGGATTGGTTTCCGGGTGCTGAATTTGTAGGCTGGGTGAATTTAAAACCTTTGGCTAATGTTGATGAAAAAAAATACGGCAGACTTAAAATAGGCGGCGGTATAGATGCAGGAAAAAGAGATGATAACTTTTTTGTTACAGGTGCTTATATAGGCTATGATTATAAAAAATTCTCAGCAGAGTTTGAATGGGCAAATGCAAACGGATATAACGGTTATTACGGACATTCAAGAAAGCATGCAACAGGTTTTTATACAACTTTAGGGTATATGATTACAAAAAAACTCCAGTTGCTTGTTTGTTATGATCAATTTACACCAAATAAAGAATTTTCAGAGAACAAAAAAAGGGAAATGACAGTCGGACTGAATTATTTTATTAAAGGTCAGGCACTCAGATTGATTTTAAATTACGCATTCTGCCAAGATGATGTTGCCGAGGATTCACACAGAATTATGCTCGGCGCACAAATTTTAATATAAGTTAATCTTTTTGCAAAAGATTTTTAAGATGATATTATTAAATATACAAGGAGAAAAGGTGGCGGGGAAAATGAGATTTACCCCTTGGAGAGGAAGATAATGAATTATCACAATATTACAAAAGACGATATGTTAAATGGTGACGGACTAAGAACAGTTTTATGGGTTGCAGGCTGTACACACCATTGTCACAATTGCCAAAATCCGATTACCTGGGATGTTGCAGGCGGCATTCCGTATGACGAAGCTGCAGAAAAAGAATTGTTTGATGATTTAAGCAAACCCTACGTTGAAGGAATAACTTTTTCCGGCGGTGATCCGCTGCATCCGTTTAACAGAGAAGAAGTATTCCGAATAGCTAAAAAAATCAGAGAAGAACTGCCACAAAAAAATATTTGGCTTTATACCGGATTTTTGTGGGAAGAAATCAAAGATATACCGGAAATCGCTTTAATGGATGTTGTTGCGGAAGGGAAATTTGTAGAAGAACTCCTTGATCCGAAATTACATTGGGTTGGTAGCTCTAATCAAAGAGTAATTGATGTTAAGCCAACTCTTGAAACCGGCGAAATAGTTTTGCATAATACATAAAAGGGGTGGGTAAATATACGCCTTCGCTCTCTGCCAAAATCCGCTTCTTGCTCGTTCGCGTTGAACGGCAATTACGGATTTTGCTTCAAAGAACTAGCGTTCTTTTTGCAAAAGTCCTCCAGCCACCGCTCGTTCGCGCTGTCTTTGATTTTGCTTCACACTCCGCAGTTGTTCACTATATTATGCTATTGCATAATGGTCGTTCACTTTGCTCCGTGCCACTTTGGGTCTTCGCTTACTACCTCTCAAGAAAACGTGACTTTTAGTCACCTTTTCTTTCGGCAGTGTGCCCTACGCAAAATCCGCCGTCTTGCTGCGCTCGCATTAAACGTGCCTACGTGTTTTACTTCAAAGAACTGAAGTTCTTTTCGTAAAAACATCCCTCTCAAGAAAACGTGACATTTAGTCACCTTTTCTTTCGGCAGAGTGCACTCTGCTCGCTTGCGCGTCTTGAATTTTGCTTCACACTCCGCAGCCGTTCACTATATTATGCTATCGCATAATTGTCGTTCACTTTGCTCCGTGTAACTTCGGGTCTCCGCTATCGCTTCGCCCTACGCAAAATTCGCAATAAAAACTGACTCATTTTTTCTTTTCCCTTTTGAGTCAGTATAAGTATTTTCTCTAATAATTTTGGGAGGAGATTTGGGGATAGTTGATATATGCATGCTATACTAAATCTTTAAATCATGAAATAACATGTCAAGAAAAATTTACAAATCGTTACAAAATTTTACAAAAACATGCTCAAATCCATGCCGTTGTTCAATCTAGAAAATTAAAAAATGACAAGTTTTTTGTTTACATTTTTTCGTGTTTATAAGTCAGACATGTAAATTTATATTAACAATTATCCGTTTTTTTAATACAAAAACTTTACATTTGATTCTCTTTAAAATAGTATGTTACTATAGTGGTATAGTATAGAAAACAGAAAAAGAGGCATAAACGTGGATAATTTAGGACCTGATATTTTTGGAAGAAAAGACTTAAACGCTTCAAGCGAAAACGATTCTAATAATATTTATTATCAAGGAGCTCAGCAAAGTATACAGCAACCGCAGTCATCATATGAACCTGCAAGCATTCAATCATCAGACAGTGCATACGTAAAAGCTCAATCAGCTAATCCGGCAAAAATTAAAGTTGTCGGTGTAGGCGGCGGCGGCGGAAATGCTGTCAACAGAATGATTAAGAACGGCTTATCAGGAGTTGAGTTCTGGTTAATGAATACTGATTTGCAGATTTTAAACACTTCTACCTGCAAAAACAGAATTCAATTGGGAGCACAATTAACTAACGGTCTTGGTGCCGGCGGTGAGCCCCAAATCGGTGAAAAAGCAGCTCAAGAAGCTGAAAAAGAAATTACTGCAGCTTTAGAAGGTGCTGATATGGTATTTGTTACAGCCGGCATGGGCGGCGGAACAGGTACAGGAGCTGCTCCTATTGTTGCTAAGATTGCTAAAGATTTAGGAATTTTAACTATTGGTGTTGTTACAAAACCGTTCTCTTTCGAAGGTAAAAGAAGACAAAATCAGGCATTGCAAGGTTTAGAAAAATTAAAAGAATCTGTTGATGCTCTTATCGTTATTCCTAATGATAAACTTCTTGATGTTGTAGACAGACGAGTAGGTCTTGTAGAATCCTTCGTTGTTGTTGACGAAGTTCTTATGAGAGGTGTTCAGGGTATCTCTGATATAATTACAATCCCTGGTCTGATTAACGTAGACTTTGCTGATGTTAAGTCAGTTATGGCTGCATCAGGTTCAGCACTTATGGGTATTGGCCGTGGATCAGGTGAAGGCAGAGCTACTGAAGCAGCTAAGATTGCTATCAACTCTCAACTTCTTGAAACTTCTATCAACGGTGCAAGCGGTGTTATTGTCAATATTACAGGCGGTCCTGATATGACAATGCACGAAGTTGCAGATGCTTCAAATATTATCAATGATGCAGTTCTTGATGATGCAAGAGTTATTATTGGTGCAGTAGTAGATGATAATATTCAGGGCGAAATTCAGATTACGGTTATAGCAACAGGTTTTGAACTAAAATCGCAAATGCCGATGATGTCTAAAGAAGAAGGCAGAACAATCAGTGTTACTGACTTTTTCTCAAACTCATTCAATAATGCACAGCAGGCAAAACCTGCAAGCTCTTCAGGATTCAATCCGAGTATAGATATTCAGATTCCTGATTTCTTAAAGAAATAATAAACAAAAAAAGATAACAAAAAAAATCGACTTTCAAAGTCGATTTTTTTTGCGTTCAAATATTTTATTTTTGCATAACCAAATCGAGTTCTTTAAGCATTTTTTTATCTTCTTCGGATTTGGAACCGCAGGTGGTTAAGTAATTACCTACAAGCAGAGAGTTAATACCTGCAATAATACCGATTTTTTGGTTATATTCACTAAGCCTTGTTGTTCTTCCGCCTGCGTAACGAAGCATAGCTTTAGGAAGAATCATTCTGAATATACAAATTGTTTTTAATATTTCTTCTTCATTAATTTTGTTTTCATATCCTTCAAGCGGAGTTCCTTTTATCGGATTTAAGAAATTTATAGGTACTGTTTTTGGGTTAAGTTCTTTCAAGGAAAGCGCCATATCGACTCTGTCTTCGCGGCTTTCTCCCATACCGATAATTACACCGCAGCATGCTTCCATACCGTGTTTTGTAATCATTTTTACCGTATTTACTCTGTCCTCAAAGTTATGAGTTGTGCATATTTGGCTGTGATAATTTTTTGAAGTGTTAATATTATGATTAAATCTTTCAACTCCTGCTTCCTTAATTTTTATAACCTGTTCTTCGGAAAGAAGCCCGAGTGATGCGCAGCAGTGAAGTCCGTCAATTGAAGCAACTTCTCTAATCATCTCTAATATTTTTTCAAAATCTTTACCTGTCGGAACTCTGCCTGAAGTCACAATACAAAAACGTGTTGCACCGTTTTCTTTTGCACTCAACGCTGCCTTTTTAACTGTTTCAACATCTAAAAGCGGATGACATTCAATCTCAGCGTGATTATGCTTAGATTGAGAACAGTATTTGCAGTTTTCAGAGCATTCGCCTGTCTTCGCGCTTATAATACTGCAGGCTTCAACTGTATTGTCAAAATTTTCTAACGTAATTTTATGTGAAATGTTGATAAGTTCTTCCAACGGTTCTTCATATAATTTTAAATATTCTTCTTTTGTTAAATTAGTGTAATCCATAATCTATTCCTCATATATTCCGGCGGCAGGGGGTAAATACATAAAATAAATACCTCTTTCCCTCGATTAGTATAATATCATAAAAATTTTTTGATAAAAACTATACTCTGCTCATGGACAAAAGAACTTCCTGAGGAAGATAGGTATTTTTAACAGCAGAATCGGTATTAGCCATAAAGAATTCAACAGTTTCACCATCTCCTACTCCGAGTTTATCAAATGGTATGCAAACATCAATTACGTCTTCGTAAACCATTTTTATTCCGTCAGGATTATCAAGTGTCCAAATATCAGGATGAAGAACGGTTGTTAAACGCAAAGGATAAAGCGTATCCTTGATAAGAGTAAGCGTCAGTTCATGTTCAAACTTTTCAGTCAAAATGGGATAAGGATTATCTGTTCTTGAAATAAGTCTTATGTGTGCTCTATTTCCAATTCTGCTTGCATTTCTTGTATATATGTAGAATTGATTTATTCTGTCTGCAAGGCTTATTTCTCCCGCACTTTTATTAACATGAAGCCTAAAGTAGATATTATCATGGTCGCAGCCAAAATCTATTTTATCGACATTTTTATTTTCCCTGAATACCGGTCCGTCCAACATAGAAATGCTGCCTGCGTTGTACCATTCATCAGAACTTTGATTCAATCCGTCCAAACATGGTGAGATTGCACGTTTTGGGAATTTAAAAGGTGCTTCAATTTTAGTAATTATTGATGCATCAAGATATTGAGGATACTGTAGACCTAATATTGTATAAACGTGTTTTAAACGTTCTCTGAACATATAATCAAATAAAAAGTCTTGACCGGAGTTATTCGGCTCGCCGTACCACCAAAACCAATCACTTCCCTGCGCTATTAAAAGTTCACGTTTTGCAGCAAGAATATTTGGGTTATTTTTGTTTGATTTAACAAAGGTATTGAAATCATCTTTTGTATTTTTTAATGCTGCCCAAGCTTTATTTTTTTCAGGTTCCCCAATCCAATATTGGAAGGTTCTGTCAATCCAAGAACCTGAATATATTTTTTTAAGATTTTTTCTGTGTTTATCGTTTTCAATATAATCGCTTATTAAGACCGTTTCTAAAGATTCATCCTGTTCGATAAGTCCGTATATTTTTTCTAAAAAGTCTATACCGTCATTCTGATAATTTTCCCAGCAATTTTCACAGTCTGATGCAATTGTAAGCAAGTGAGTTTCATCAGGTGAAACAAGCAGTTTATTCTGAATAGTTTTAATCTTTTCATACAAATCGGACGAAGCCATTTCCGGATTTATGCCGGCATATTCAAAATTTATAAGGTTTGGAATAGACCTGTCTCTAAAAATAATATCAATTTTAGATTTTTTTGTCTGATAATTATATACTTTTAAAAGCCGATACGGATCATTTAAATTTCCTTTAAAATCCCTTACAAAATCAAAATTTAATGAGTTTGAAAGTATACCTTCATCTGATATTGTCCATTTTATACCTTGGTGAGCAAAGACCGCTAAGGTTTTTGGTCCTATACAAAGTTCTGGCGGCCACATTCCTTTGGGACGAACGCCAAAAATATCTTCTATTCTGTCTAAAGCAGCTTTAATCTGAGTTCTTGCATCATCACCCATTCCAAGTTTTTCAGGAAGTCCGGCAGTAGTTAAACAAGTTTTTGCAGAGGACCTGGCATCAATTAAAATCGGTAAAATTGCATGATAGTAAGGACTTGTTGTAAGTTCAATTCTGCCCTCATGAATATATTTTTTGAAGGTAGGAATAATTTCTCGTATTATTTGTTTTTGAATATTGAGGATTTCAATTCTGTCATCTTTTGTATAGCAGTATTTTTTATCCCAAAGTTCACGCAATCTCGGATAACGGCTGAAATGAACAGGGTCAATCCATACAAGATTAAATACTGCCATCAAATCCGCGTATTCTTGTGCATTAAAATCGTCAATGCCAAAATTTTCTTTGCTGAAACGTTTTTGATAAAGCTCTCTGTACGTTTCATTTTTATAAACCATGGTTTCAAATTTTGTGTTGAAAAAATTGTTTAATATGAACGATTTCTCTTCATTTGAGAGATTATCCGTATCAGAAACGGTAAGTTCTGAGTGAATGTCGTTAACGTTATTTTCGCCATAATCAATAATAGAATCCAAAAGAGCAGGGACTATGTTAAAATTAAGTTTTAATTTCGGAAACCGCTCCAAAAATAATGCCATGTCAAGATAGTCCTTCACTGCATGAAGTCTTACCCAAGGCATTAAATATGTCCCTTCCAACTCATACACAGGCTGATGCATGTGCCAATAAATAGCAAGTGATAGTTTTTTGCTGTTCATATTGTCTGTTATTATACATTATTTTAAAAACTTCTGCAATAAATCTTTTTGTTCAAAACACATAATTTATAAAATTTTATAATCTGTTATGTTAGAATGTTATGTATACTGTATAAAAAGATTTAAAGGCTTGAGTTATGCCGGCAAAAGAAGAACGCGATTATACAAAAAGATATGAAAAAGAGTATGGATTTTGGCGAACTCTTTATACATGGCTTTTTGCTTTTTTGG
This sequence comes from Isotricha sp. YL-2021b, assembly GCA_023805745.1. NCBI lineage: Eukaryota > Ciliophora > Litostomatea > Vestibuliferida > Isotrichidae > Isotricha > Isotricha sp. YL-2021b. The sequence continues at coordinate 88,951 of JAJJKW010001478.1, read as the reverse complement.
TTATTCGTCCGGTTGCTAAACTGATGTATAATTTAAAAATCGAGGGAAAAGAGAATCTTCCGAAAACCACAAGATTGATTATTGCCCCTAACCATGTTTCTTATGCCGATCCTCCGTTTGTCGGGGTGGCATTATGGCGGCATATTGCTTTTATGGCAAAAAGGGAGCTTTTTCACATGGATGCAAAAATGCCCATAAAATCTATGACAGGTAGAAAAGTTTTATTTTTTCTTGCTCATACTCTAGGTGCTTTTGAAGTAAACCGTGAAGACCCTGAGATGAAGACATTCAGTACTGTGGATAGAATTTTTAATACACATTGGTCGCTCGGTATTTTTCCGGAAGGCGGTATCAGACAGGATAAAAAAATACGTAATATAAAACGCGGATTTGTGTATTTTGCAAAAAAATATCAGGCAGATATTGTTCCTGTTGGTGTTTGCGGGTTTACTTGGTATGCAACAAGGTTGTTCCAGCGGCATATGACCATAAAGATCGGAAAACCAATTTCGTATAATCTTGAAGAAAATGAAATTATAAAAGAATGGGCAAGGCAAATAAGTGAGATGACAGGATTTGAAAATCTGGTAGAAGAACAACTGGCAGAAGATAAAAAATTGCAGTAAAATAAAATTTATGTTAACATAAGCCTATATTTAAATCCCTATCAACAAAACAAGGAGTATATGTGTATGGCAGATTATGCTAAAATAATAGGTGTTCCACTTATTGCAGGAGGGTTCATGCAAATAAATAATATCAATGGGCGAGTTAATTTAAATCCGAAAGGTGTAAGATATGTTAGGGAAAGTAATTCCCAAACAGATAATTCCGATAAACTTATAGGAGAGCTTGATAAAATGAGTATGATTAATAATGTTGGTATTTCTAAACCTGAGTTTGAACTCGGTCTTTCAAGAGAAGAACTCGAAAGAAGAACACACAAGGACTATCTGACCACAAAAAAGATGCTTGCAGTTGACGCACCCGAATATTTGGCACTTGCAGAAGGTGACAAAGAAGCGCTCAAACATTTAACAAAAGCGGCTGCAAGGCTTGACAAAGTAGAAATGGTTTTAGATGACCACGACAACCTTGCGTTTAAAGAATACTTGGAAAAAGAAATTGCAAAAGGTAATGAAGACGCTAAATTAACAAAGATTCTTTTTGATGCACAAAAAGGTATTTTTGCGCTCGACAGAGATTCAAATATGATTAAGCTTGCAAAAGGACTTGAGCCTAAGAAAGGTATTGGTGTTTATCCTGCTGACCTTACAAAAGAAGAGTTCCACACAATTTTAATAAAAATGATGAGAGAAGGGAAAGTTGATGAGGTTGCAAAAATCTTAAATCAGCGCTCTGTTGTTGAAAGAGATGGAGAAGAACTTAAATCAACTGATTATGTAGATTATTTTAAAGAAGATTTTGAATATATGGCTTCGGAACTAGAAAAAGCTGCAGAAACTTCTACCAACAATGATTTTAATGAATATTTAAAACTTCAGGCAAAGGCTCTCAGAACAGCAGACCCTATGTTAGACGGTTATGCTGATAAAAAATGGGCAACTTTGCAGGATACACCTCTGGAGTTTACAATCACAAGGGAAAATTATTCAGATGAGATGACAGAATCTGTTGTTGAAAACCCTGAACTTAAAAAACTTCTTGATGAAAACGGAATAGTCCCTGTTTCAAAAGACTGTCTTGGCGGAAGAGTCGGTATTGTTAATAAAAAGGGTACTGAAGCAATTCTGAATGTTAAAAAATATTTACCCCTTATGGCAAAAAATATGCCGTATAACGATAAATACGTTCAAAATATTTCTGCCGACAAAGAATCAAAACAAACTATGGTTGATGTTGATTTAGTCGGTGTTTACGGTGATGTCGGTGAATACCGTGCAGGAATTACGCTTGCAGAGAACCTTCCAAATGACGATAAATTATCTGTAAAAGAACTTGACGGCGGAAGGAGAAATGTTTATCACAGACAAATCCGTTTAATAACCTCTGATGATGCAAGAGAAAAAATGCAAAAAAGGCTTGATGCAATATTAAGCAAGGATTTGCATAAGTATTATAATGACGAAGCTGACCACTGGTTTACAATTGGCCACGAAAACGGACATTCTCTCGGACCGAAATCAGGTACGGAGGGACTGGGTAAATATAAATCAATTATTGAAGAAAACAAAGCTGATATGGTTTCACTTGCGATGCTTGATGTTCTTACTGATGCAGGAATGTATACCAAAGAACAAAAAGAGCAAATGATAGTAACTTATGCAGCTGATAATATGCTTATGGCAAAACCAACATTAAGTCAGGCTCACAGAGTTCGTTCGGTTATGCAAAATTACTTCTTTATTAAAGAAGGTGCAATAACAATTTCGCCTGATGGAGTTCTTGATGTAAACATTGATAAAATGGTCGAAACAGCTCAAAAAATGCTTAAAGAAATCATTGAAGTTCAATTGAGCGGAGATTTTTCCAGAGGAGAAAAATACGTAAATGACTACTTTGTATGGACGCCTGAAATGGAAACTCTTGCTCAAAATATCAAAAAAGTTTCCAAAACTCTTAACGGAAAAGTTGAATCACCGCTTGCAGATAAACTTCTAAGTGAATAAAGATAACATAAAAAGTCCCGAACAATTTTTGTTCGGGACTTTTTTTATTTGTGTATTTACCATCTAGTATCTTGCGAGATATTTATCAATTTCCCATTGAGATACGTAAGTTCTGAAATTGTCCCATTCAATCTCTTTTGCAGTAACAAACTCGTCTAAAATGTGTGAGCCGAGGGCTGTTTTTGCAATAAGTGAACGTTGCAGACATTCTAGTGATTCATGCAAACTTCCGGGAAGTGATTCTATTTTAAGGCGTTTGCGCTCTTTATCCGAAAGTTTATAAATGTTAGATTCTACAGGTTTTGGCGGTTCTATTTTATTTCTTACGCCGTCTAAACAAGCTGCTAAGATTGTAGCAAATGCTAAATAAGGGTTGCAGCTTGGATCAGGTGAACGAAGCTCGACACGGGTTGAAACACCGCGTTTTGCAGGAACTCTTAATAAGGCGCTTCTGTTAGCAAGTGACCAGGCCATATAAACAGGAGCTTCGTATCCGGGAACTAAACGTTTGTAGCTGTTAACTGTCGGATTAAGAATTGCCGTTATACTTTTAACGTGTTTTAACAAGCCTCCGATTGCATATCTTGCAGTATCTGAAAGCTGATATTCAGCTTTAGGATCATAGAAAGCATTTTTTCCTTTTAAATCAGAAAGAGAAATATTGCAGTGCATACCCGAACCGTTAATACCAAAAATCGGTTTTGGCATAAATGTTGCGTGTAAACCGTATTGAGCGGCAATTGCCTTTACTGCAATTCTAAAGCTTACAACATTATCTGCGGTTGTTAAAATGTCAGAGTATTTAAAATCAATTTCGTGCTGACCGTCAGCAACTTCGTGATGAGAAGCCTCAATATCAAAACCCATATCTTGCAGGGTGCTTACAATATCCGTACGGACTTCTTCGCCCAAATCATCCGGTCCCATATCATAATAGCCTGCTCTGTCATGGGTTTTTGTTGTTATATGTCCTGCTTCATCTTTTTCAAAAAGGAAAAACTCAGCTTCCGGCCCTATATTCATAGATAAACCGAGTTTTTTTGCTTCTGCCATAAGTCTTTTTAGGTTGCATCTCGGGCAGCCTTCAAAAGGAGTTCCGTCTGCATTATAAATATCACATATTACACGTGCAGAGTTTCTTCCGTTTTGTTCCTGCCATGGAAGGATTTGAAATGTATTTTTATCCGGATGGAAAAACATATCCGAGGTTTCAATATTTCTAAACCCTTTGATTGATGAACCGTCAAGCATAATTTCATTATTTAAAACTCTGTCAATATGTTCTGACGGAACAGCCAAATTTTTAACCTGTCCGTTAATATCAACGAATTGAAGCTTTATAAACTGAACGTCGTATTCTTCAATCATTTTTTTAATGTTTTCATCTGTGTATTTTTCGCCGTTCATTGGCTGATGCATAAATTCTTCCATATTCTCCCTCCGTTTAACATAACTGTTTAATAATATCTTATTTTTGTAAAAAAGGTCAATAGATTGTGTATTAAGAATATATAAAATTTTTTTGTAAATATTTGTAACGATTTCATTTTTTCTTCTAAAGTTTTTAAAAAAAATGCCGATAGACATGGAGTTAGGTAAGTAGAACGGCTAGATATGGGAAAATATAATATTTCACAACAGAAAATAATATCTGAATACAGGACTTTGCATAAAGTACCTGTAATAATTAATGATGAAGCCGTTGTAGAGATGATAAAAGAGGAGATGATAAAGACAGGAAAATTATATCCTGAATTTGCTTCTCTGTTAGATAACAAATCTAATAAAAAAAATAATAACAAATTCAATCTGTTTGAACTATCAAACAACAATACAGATTTTATATCAGACCGTTTGGAACTAACATCAAAAAAAACAAAGCAAGAAGTAAAAAAAACATACTCCCCGCAGGAAAAAGCCGTTGCTCGTGAATACATAGCCGCAATGTTAAAAAATAAAATAGAAAATGCCATATTCGGGGAACGCGGATTTAATGTTATAGCCAATCCTAACTTTATATCAGGCTCGGAAGCATGGCAAGAAATAGAATCTGTTGGTGCATATCTTGTACACAATCTGAGCCTTGGACATCTCGGAATAAAAGAGCCGTTAAACAGAAGAGATTTAGAAAAAAGTTTGAATCTTACATACAAATCAATCGAAGAACTGGAAAGTCTTGTCGGTAATCCAAAAGCTTTTGATAAAAAGTATAAAGAGATTATGAATGGAAAATCTTTGGATTACAGTGCCGTTATAGATTTTTTACATGCAATAAACGAACATCAGTCAGCGCACATGCAGGACAAACTTGGTACGTTAGAAAAAATAAAAAAACCGGCTATGAGGTTTGAAAAAACGATACAAGTTCCTGTAATAAATAATTTTAACAAATGGGCCGGCATTCAGGAAACTGGCGGAAGTTTAACAGGACTGGCAATAGATTTGGCTCTTGCATATTTGTCAGGAGGAATGTCTGCCGCAAGCAGTGCAGCAATGAAAACAGGTCAGGGTGTAACAAAAGCTGTTACGACTCAGGCAATGAAAGCAGGTATGAAAAAAGAAGCCGCCGAAATAACAGGACAAGCAGCCGGTATTACGGCATCTCAGGTAACAGGAGCGGGACTAAACTCTGCAATGTTTCAGGCTACGAGAACTGCAGGCGCATTAGAAGACGGTCAGCTAACAATACAAGAATTGGATGAGATAGGACAAAGCTATGTCGGATTATTCAAATTCGGATATGTAGGTTCTGCTATTTCAGGTCCGATGGGAGCAAAATTCGGAGAATGGGCAGGAAAACTTATTAATAATGACAAGACTATTTCCGCCATTCTTAACTCATCGCTAAAACAACCCACTACATTAGGAAATATCTTAACAAGTCTTTCAAAAAACTCGGGAATAATCCAAAAAGCAGCAGAGTTTAGCACAAGCCTTGCAATCAACACAGAATATATGGCGATAGATGAAGGTATAAGTTTTAATGATGCCTTAACAAATCTTCTGCAAATGGAAGGTGTGTCAAAAGTAGTAATGGCATTTTTAGGCGGAAAAACAACCAAGTTTTTAACTCCCGAAAAAGTTCAGAAAATAACAACCGAAATAGAGAATTGTAAGGTTGAAATCGCTGTATACAAAGGTCAAAAAGCAATCAAGGTAACAACTCCTGACGGAAAAGAAAACTTCTTTTCTTCCCATACCGAACTTTTAGCTTTTGTTGCAGACAGAGTTTATACGGAAGCGGGAATAGGGGTAAATGGGGGGGAAAACCTATCCGATAACCCGATCCCCACAAAGAGTGAAGATAAGCGTTCGGCTAAAACCATTTCAGAACCTGCAAAAAACGGCAATCAAACATCAACTCAGGTAAAACTTTCTGAGATTAAGTCCTGGGAAGATATTGAAAAAAACAAGAATAATTTAGGCAAAGATTTTTCGGCTGTTCAGATGGAAATATTAAAACAATACGTTTCAAATGATATGGGAGAACTAATACCGGAACGTCTTGCTGTTATAGAAAAAATGCTGAAATCCCAAACCATTACTTCTGACGAGATTGCAAAATTGCTTACCTCGGATAAAATTCCTCAGGAAGAACTGCTTAAAATTGATGAGTATGAAAAACTCGCAAGAGAACAAGGTTTTGATTTAGTAAAATTAATGGAATCAACAGAAAAAGATTTTGATAATTATATAGAACAAGAAACTCAGAGAATAAAAGAAGGCAGACCGCACACTAAAGAACAAACAAGCGGTATAACCGTAACGGACAGTAAATCGTCATTATTTGAACAAATAAAAAATAATGCAAACTGGTCTACGTATGATCTGAAACAATTTAAATCAAATTTAAAAGAGTATAGCAAAGAAGAAGTGAAAAAGCTTTCGGAACTTTTATCTACGGAAAAATATTTTAAATATATTCGCGGGTATTATGATATGCAGGAATATACTGATGCGGTCAAAAATATACATGGTACTGATTTTGAACTTTTGAAACAATGTATGAAAGCAGAATTTACCTTAAGATACGGAAAAGATTTAATTGCAACTATAAACAATAATCCGGCAAGAAGAGAAGTTGCAATGGAGCTGCTTAAATTGCACTCTCAGCTTAAACTGATTAAAACAAATTACGCTTTGCACAACAACAATATTATATTCAACAGCGGATATTGGAATTATATTTTAAAAGATATTAAAACCGCTGAACAAAAAGATGCATATTTATTGTACCTAAAATCTGTACGGCTTGAAGAGATTTCTGACTACAGCAGAATTCAACCAAACATGCATTACATAAATAATGTTAATGAAATGCAGGCTTGGCTTGAGATTAAAGACTATACTAAATCCGTACACAGAGAAGAATTCCGACAATTATACCTTAAACTCTCTCCTGAGGACAGAAAACTGTTTACAAAAAAACAGTTTGAAAATGAAAACCAATGGAATAACGGATTCAGTGAACATATTGATATTATGAAACTTTTACTCGACCCGAATTTTGACAGCGGTTATAAGGCAGAAATAAGAGAATTTTTGAAAGAAAATCCTGATATGAATATGGTTTACAAATTCAGAAAAGCTGTTGATACGAGCGGACCGGAGCCGGTATTTAACATTGAACACTTCAGAAGAATCAAAAAATTTGCTAAAACAGGAGTTGAATACGACCAATATCGTTTTAACGACCTTACAGAAGGATACCATAAAGAAGACGGAACTTTTGAATACGCTTATGATAATGAATGCATTGATAAATGGCATAAAGTACTCACAGAAGAAGCCGAAATAAAAACTCTCGGCAGAAAATTTACTATGGAAGAAGCAAAAGATTTTTCATATATAGAAGAAAACTGGAAAAAAGATTATGTTATAAGAAATTTGAAAGCAGGCATGACAGAGTATGAAATTCGCAGTCTTTGTCAGGATGTTATATATAATATCAAAAATAAAGAGCAACTCCGACTGAGTGATGTAATATCAAAACACAAAGACGGTATTCCGACAACAGACGGCGACCCGATAAAATTTGATTATAACCTATACAGGTTTATGACTGAAAAAACAGATATCGATGCTTTTTGCAGAGTTTTTGACGGAAAACCGCTCACAAGAGTCAGAGCAAGCCTTTATGCAAATATGATTGGAACAAATTTTGCAAAAAAAGTTAAGTTAATTGAAGATACGCCAACACTTTCAAAACTTTTCGAAAAAGAAAAAAATAATTATATGGATTATGAACATGTTCTCAAATATGTCTCTGAATTTGGTGAACAGACAATGCAGCTGTTAGACGGCTTTGCAAAAGCACACCCCGAACTATCGGAAAAAATGAGGTCTTTTGTCAGAGTACGCTCATCAGGTCGTTATGAATGTAAATTAACTGAAATCAAATCACCGGAAATGGTTGAGAGAGTACGCAAAAATCTTGAAATTATTGATAAAATGAGTCCTGAAGACATTGAAATATTAAAAGAAATAGCTGTTGATGAAATCTTCTGGACTCATGAAACAGACTTTGCACAACTTATAACAAATTGCGATTTTTCAAAAGAAAAATTTGATATTCTCAAACCGCTCTATCTCAAAGACAGAGAAGAAAACAATAAGCACAGATTTGCAACAATTATGCAGCATGAATACGACATGGATATCTTAAAAGAAGCTGCAAAACGAAGCCAAAATATAGAAGAACTTGAAAGCGCAATGAGCAAACTTGAGGGTGGCGAACCTGAGTTAGTAAAAACACTGATGGCTGAAACCGATTTCAATCTTAATATGGTTATAGACGTAGTACGACAGGATAATAATCTTCCCGACAAACCTAATAACACTATAGAAGAAGTCAAAAAGCTTGCCAAAAGCTATAAAACTAAGTCAATTTCAAGAGATGAAGCCTTTGTTATGATGCTTAATATAAAAGAAGTGACTTTAGATTTGGCTCAAACAATCCTTGCTAAAGCAGACAGGGCAGAAATCGAATATATAGAATCAAATCGCGCAGAAAACCCGCAAAGAGATTATAAATATAATGATATGCACATGCTTTACTACGCAAAAGAACTCGCACGATTAACAACCGAAACAAATAAAGAACTTGTTAATACTTTGTTGATAGACAGTTATTTTTCTGCAAATAAAATTAAAACTATATGCCAGAAAAAGTATGTTTTTGAAGACATAGAATACTGGTCTCCGGAAAATGACATAGCAAAAGCAGTTGATATTGCAAAAAATTATAAACAAAACGGCATGTCTTCGGAAGAAGCTTATGTAATGCTTTTAAATGTTCCTGCAATGACCAAAACTCTTGCACAAAAAGTCATTACAAAAGTTAAAGCAGAAGAAACAGCCAAAGCCCAGAAAGAAAACAGAGAACTTAAAGAAAAAGTTATATATGAGCAAATAGAAAAAGCCGCAAGAGAAGTTCATCCTGAAACAACAGAGCTTGCGGAAATATTATATGAAGACGCCAATCTGAATACAAAAAAAATAAAAGACATAATTAATTACAAAAATGATGGTTATAACTCTCAATCTGCCGTATCTCAAATAACGGAAATAGCCAAAACCTATAAACAAAAAGGTATTGATAAAACAAAAGCATACCTTATGATGCTTAATCCGTTCTCAATAACAGAGCGTATGGCAGAAAAAGTTTTAAAACAAGTTGCAAAAGATGTCGATTCACGCCGTAAAACCAATGAAACTTCTGCAAATAATCAACCGGATGTGCAAGACAACTCAATATATGAGTATGGGGCAATAAGTCTTGTACGAAAAATATCTGCGGACAGAGCAGAACTTGCAGAATATCTGCTGGATGCCCCGGAATGGAATGAAAATACAAACAAAATATCCCGAGTTTTAGACGGTACCAAAGATGCACATGAAGTTTTAGACTTGTGCAAAAACTACAATAAATATGAACTATTACAAGAGCAGGCTATTCAGGTAATAGAATCAAAAGGTGAACTTTCTGCAAAAGAACTCAGCAAGCTTAATAAACTGTTTGGCAGACAAAAAGTATTAAAAATGACTCCGACAGACAGAAATACAGCTGCAAAATTTGTGGATGTTATTGATGTACAAAATATTAATGAAATCACAATCGGCGGTAAAAAGAAATTACTGCGTGCATTAGTCGATAATAAAGACGGCTCGTTCCATATTTCAGAAGAACTCCGGGAAAGACTTCCGATTGTTCCACGGAATGTTGACGAATACTGTCCTCTGCTTCGTTCAATAGTGAGAGCTGTCGGTATTGAAACCGAGCCTCTTACACCAGAACAGAGATTACAAATGTTTAACTCCTCTATGAAGGATTTGTCAAAATCTCTTGCCGGGTTGTCGGACAAAGATTTCGCAGAGCTTAATATTACACTTGAACAACCGAGAGAAGAATTTATAGAAATCGTAAAAGAAAAAATCAAAGGTCTGAGTGATATAGAGAAACGCAAAGTCTTTGACTACTACGGCTTTGAACTCCACAGGAATAAAAACAATTCAACAGGTTATTCAATAACAGGTTATCCTGTCAATCTCAATAACGGTCAAAAACTTGCGCTTATTGAAAATCCTCAAACTAAAGCTGTAGTAGAAGCATTGAGACCTGATGTTATAAGATTTTCAAAACAAAATAAAATTAAATGCAATAATCCTCAAATAGAAACCTTATTAAACGCAGTTCTTGACGGATTGCCTGAAATACGAACAATGATAGGCAGAGCTCAGCACCACTCACATGATTTTGATGTAATGCAGCATTCTCTTAAGGTTATGCAAAAGCTTGCCCAAAACCCTGATTTTGAAAAACTGCCGGAAAGTGATAAAAAGATAATGCTGCTTGCATCACTTCTGCACGATATAACTAAAGGCGAAGGATACTCAGATAAAACCCACGCAACTGAAAGCTCTTTTGATGCCTTCTATATTGCACAAAAATTCAAGCTATCAAGAGACGATGTACTAAAATTATTTACACTTATCGAACACCATGAATGGCTCGGATATGTAAATACAAAACGTGATCCGCAGTCTTTAACCAAAGCTCTTCAGAATACAGCTTTTTATCTGCAAAATGACAACCTTTTTGAACTTGCACTGATGTTCACTCACGCTGACCTGAAAGCCGTTAAAAAAGACAACTCCTTCCATGATAAAACCGAAGGTCCAAGCAGAATAAACTTCCAAGGCGAAGTTCACAGCTTCGGAGAGGCTGCTGATATCCACGCTAAACGAATCAGAGAATATATTAACTGGCTGAAAGCCAACAAGCCATTTACTCCTGTTACACAAATTCCGACAGTTTCAGTTATAAAATCAAGAATAGGAAGCGTTGACCCTGACGGAAAAGCAAGAGATAAAGCAGGAAATATAATAAAAGGACTTTATGTCAGAGAGTCAGACGGACTTGTTATAATCAAGCATAACGAAGTTACCGACTGGGAGGCAATCGGATTTTCAAAAGGTACAACTTCAAAAGGTATTACCGGAGTCGGTAAAATAAGAGACACTCGCGGTCCTGAGGCTGTTATAGACGAAGCTCCTTATGAAACAGGCAATGTACACTACTTTATGCACGGTTTGGATTATGCTAATCAGTTGATGAAGTTTGAAGCATTTACGCAGCCTGATTCAAAAGCTATGTTATCTGTTACATATCTTGAACGTCCTGAAACAAAACCGAGAGGATTCAGACCGCAGGGCGTACTGCTGGATTTCCGCAACAAATATGTATATGGCGGCGGCGAAACAGATTCAGGCTCAGGCTGCGGTAAATCAGTAAGCGAATTTGTTGAAAATTACTGCTTCGGAGGTTACAGAGAAAAAGACAGAACAATGGTTTCAGAGTTGCATAAAAAATCAACCGGCATGAGTGACGAAGAATACATCCGCTTTATTGAAGAAAATCAAAATAAAGAATGGTCACAGATTGAGCCGGTTGAAGTCAGCAACAAAATGATTAAAGGACTTGCTGACGGTATTATATCTACCGGCAGACGTCATGACAGAGCTTATGATGAATTTTACGGTTCAAATCCGGAAAGAGTAATGGCAACATTTGCTTACGAAGAAAATATCGATGCAAAAATTGATAATCCTATAGAGTTTATAAACAAGAATAGTTACAGACTTGATTATTTGATAAGATTTAGTCTCGACCACGATATTCCAATGATTTTACTGGGTGAATAATTTCTGCTGTTATAAAATTATTTTCGTAAATATTTGTTACAAATAGTGGAAATAAAAACTTGTATCTAATAAAATGTAAAAGTGGAAAGATAGAGGGGATTTTGGGCATGGAGACTAGTTCTAATAAAGTACTTTTACCAAATGAAGTCAGAAGATTATTGAATGTCGATAATAAAGAGATAGTTGAGTTATGTAAAAAAACTTCAGTTAACCCTAAGAAAAACAAACTTGGTCAGATATATTTTTCTATTGACGAAGTTAAGAAGTTAAAAAATGCCAAGTCCTCATTGTTAACAGGAAATGGAATTAGAAAAATGAATAAAGAAACTTTACCCGTAATGACAAAACCAAACTCACAGGCTGTTGTAAACGGCTTGTTGGAAACCTTAAACAGAATGGAAAACAATATAACATCTTCTATGACAAAACTTATCGATGAAAAACTCGAAGGTATGGATGATGTTGTGCTTGAGCTCGTTCGCTGTAAAACAGAAAACGAAAACCTTAAAAATAAAGTAAATGAGCTAAATAAAGAAAATTTTAAACTAAAAAATATCCTGAACAGCTTTAAACCTTTATTTGCAGGATTCTATATTAAAAAGGAAGAAGAAGATATATTGCTGTAAGTATATATTTCTAACGTTATAAAAAATGGAGTTTAACATGGCAGTAAAAGAAGAAGAAAAAGCCGCTGTATCTGATGAAAGACAAAAAGCGTTAAAACTTGCTATTGATAAAATTGAAAAAGATTTCGGAAAAGGCGCAATAATGAAACTTGGTGACAAGCCGTCAGTAAGCGTAGAGACTATTCCGACCGGCGCACTTGCACTTGATGTTGCGCTCGGTGTAGGCGGTATCCCGAGAGGACGTATTATAGAAGTTTACGGTCCTGAATCCTCAGGTAAAACTACATTGGCTCAGCATATCGTTGCTGAATGCCAGAAAAAAGGCGGTATTGCGGCGTTTGTTGATGCAGAGCATGCGCTTGACCCTGAGTATGCTAAAAATTTGGGCGTAAATATTGATGACTTATTAATATCACAGCCTGATACGGGTGAGCAGGCACTTGATATTACGGAAGAACTTGTTCGTTCCGGTGCGGTTGATATCATTGTTGTCGACTCTGTTGCCGCTCTTGTTCCGAAAGCTGAAATAGAAGGCTCTATGGAAGATCAGCAAATGGGCTTGCAGGCTCGCTTGATGTCAAAAGCTTTGAGAAAATTAACGGGTATTATAGGTAAAACTAATACAACCGTAATTTTCATTAACCAATTAAGACAAAAAATCGGTGTTATGTACGGAAATCCGGAAACAACAACCGGCGGAAACGCACTTAAATACTATGCGTCTGTTCGTATGGAAATAAAGAGAGTAGAAGGCTTAAAAGGCGACGGCGAAGATGTCGGTAACCATGTTCGTGTAAGAGTTTTAAAGAATAAAGTTGCACCGCCTTTCAGAACTGCCGAGTTTGATATTATATTTGGTAAAGGTATCTGCAAAATCGGTAACATCTTAGACGTAGCTGTTGATTTGGATATTGTGAAAAAAGCAGGGGCATGGTTCAGTTTTAATGACGAAAAACTCGGTCAAGGCAGAGATAAAGCTAAAGAATTTTTAGCAGCTAACCCTGATATTTTGAATACGATAGAAAAACTCGTAAGAGAAAAATTAGCTGAGAATTCATAGAGAGGGTGGTCATTCTTTTTTGAAGAAAAGAACCAAAAGACTTTTCATACACTTACAAAAGAGTTGATAAAAAACAAGATAAATTAAGTTAAGTGCGGGCAGAAATTTTCTGCCCGCACTTTTTTGTTTTTTGAACAAAATTAAAAATATTTCGTTAAATAAATGGTGTATAGAAAAAGGAGTTTATATGAGATTTATTTTGTGTCTTTTGTTATTAGTTTTAATTATGCCGGGAGCATTTGCTTTCGGGAAATCGGCAAAAACATCAGATTTTAGTACACAAGTCCAGCAAACAGACTCAAAATATACATTTGAGGATAATGAAGACAAAACATTAAGCGGCAAAGTTGTCAAACTTAAAAAGGGTACAATATTGCCTATTATCTTGCAAACACCGATAGATACTTCCGTAACGCATGAAAATGATGAAGTTACTGCAACTTTAAATGAAGATTTAAAAATAGACGGAGCGGTTGTTGCTAAACAAAACAGTGTGCTTTATGGGAAGGTGGTAAAAGCTAAAAGTGCTTCAAATTGTATGAGAGGCGGAAAAGTTAAAATAATTTTTGATAAACTTGTAACAACTGATGATAAAACTTATACAATCGCAACAAAAGCGATAGATTTTGTAGTATCATCGGAAGACAAAATGATGACGATTGGGCAAACTGCAATTCAGGTAGTTTTAATGGCTTTGTATGGTATTGCAACATTTGGAGTCGGAGCAGTTGTGATTGCAGCATGCTTTTTTGCAACCCCAAACGGACTCTTTCCCGTTCTTTCCAAGAAAGGAAACGATGCCGTTATTCCTATATCCACGCCAATGGAGGTTTCTTTGGATTCTTCTTTAAATGCAATAGCAACTTATTAAATTTATGTTTACATTAGTTAATTTATATTGACTTTTTTTCAAATTTCCTTCATAATTGATAATGATAATAATTATCAATAAGGGTAGTTGAGATTATGAGGAATTCGAAGCAAAAAGAGATAATTTTGCGTGCACTTGGCGAACATTGCGTTCACCCGACTGCTGAGGATTTGTATAAGTACATTCATCAGGAGCATGCTGATATAGGTGTTGCTACGGTTTATCGTAACCTTAACAAATTTGCGGAAAAAGGTATTATCCGCAAAATTATTGGCTTAGACGGTTCTTCGCATTTTGACAGTTGTTTAGAACCGCATTATCACTTCATTTGCAGCTGCTGCGGAAAAATTTATGATATTCCTATGAATATCGGAAAGGATTTAATCGCAAAAGCTGAAGAGTTTACAGACTGCAAAATATCTTCTATTGATATAACGTTTAGAGGGCTTTGCAGAGAATGTGAGGACAAGCATAACGGCAAGTTTGTTTTTGATGAATCAGAAACAGAAATGCTGTTAACTGCAAGTACATCATAAAACACACTATAATTGTAAAATTGACAATTTATATAAGTTAATAATATTGGAAATTAGGTATTGCAGGTGGTATAATAGAGGTTCTCACCCTATATAAAAAAATAAGTACAAAGGAGATATGTTATAAATGGAAGCAACATTAGAACGATCCGCGGAAGGAAAGTATTCTACAACCGAGTTTGTTGGCGGAAAGTGGCAGAAAGAAATTAATGTAAGAGATTTTATACAGAGAAACTATACTCAATATAATGGTGATTCAAGCTTCTTGGCAGAGCCTACAGAGGCAACAAAAAGACTTTGGGAAGAATGCTGCGACTTATTCAGACAGGAACGTGAAAAAGGCGGTGTTCTTGATATGGACACAAAAATTGTTTCTACA
This sequence comes from Isotricha sp. YL-2021b, assembly GCA_023805745.1. Classification (NCBI taxonomy): domain Eukaryota; phylum Ciliophora; class Litostomatea; order Vestibuliferida; family Isotrichidae; genus Isotricha; species Isotricha sp. YL-2021b. The sequence goes on along the minus strand of JAJJKW010001478.1, from coordinate 73,645 downwards.
ATAACTTCTCACGGAGCAGGTTATATTGATCAGCCATTGGAAAAAATTGTAGGTTTGCAGACGGATAAACCGCTAAAACGTGCACTCCAACCTTTTGGCGGGATAAGAATGGCAGAAGGTTCATGCAAATCTTATGGTTATGAAGTTGACCATGAAATCAGTGAGATATTTACAAAATACAGAAAAACTCATAATCAGGGTGTTTTTGATGCATATACTCCTGAGATGAAAAGAGCGAGACATGCTGCTATTTTAACAGGCCTGCCTGATGCATACGGAAGAGGTCGTATCATTGGTGACTACAGAAGGATTGCTCTATATGGTATCGATAGACTTGTCTACGACAAAATTGAGCAGCACAACTCTATTGACGGGGACATGACTCCGGAAAAAATTCAGTTAAAAGAAGAAATCTCCGAACAAATTCGTGCACTTTGGGAAATGGCAGAGCTTGGTAAAATATACGGTTTTGATATTACACAGCCTGCAAGAAATGCGCGTGAAGCTGTTCAATGGTTGTACTTTGGTTATTTATCAGCAGTAAAAGAACAAAACGGCGCTGCAATGAGTATCGGAAGAACTTCAACCTTCTTGGATATTTTTATAGAAAGAGATTTGCGTGACGGTATTATAACAGAACAGGAAGCTCAGGAACTTATTGACCACTTTATAATGAAGCTAAGACTGGTTAAGTTTGCAAGAACTCCGGAATACAATCAATTATTCTCAGGCGACCCGACTTGGGTAACGGAATCAATCGGCGGAGTGGGAGTTGACGGAAGGCACATGGTTACAAAAAACTCCTTCAGATACCTTCACACCCTTGAGAACTTGGGTACCGCACCGGAGCCAAACTTAACTGTTTTGTGGTCTAAGAATTTGCCGCACAACTTTAAACAGTATGCAGCACATATTTCTATTAAAACATCATCAATTCAATATGAAAATGATGATTTGATGAGGCCGATTCATGGTGATGACTATGCAATTGCCTGCTGTGTATCATCAATGGTTGTAGGTAAAGAGATGCAGTTCTTCGGAGCAAGAGCGAACCTTGCTAAATGCTTGTTATATGCAATAAACGGCGGTGTTGACGAAAGATTAAAAGAACAGGTAGGACCTAAATACAGACCAATTACGTCTGAGTATCTTGACTACGATGAAGTTATGGAAAGATACGAGGATATGATGGAATGGCTTGCAGGCTTGTATGTTAATACTTTGAATGTAATTCATTATATGCATGACAAATACTGTTATGAACGTTCTCAAATGGCTCTTCATGACAGAGATGTTAAAAGATACTTTGCAACAGGTATTGCAGGTTTGTCGGTTGTTGCCGATTCACTTTCTGCAATCAAGTATGCGAAAGTTAAAACAATACGTGATGAAAACGGTATAGTTGTTGATTACGAAGTCGAAGGAGATTACCCCAAATACGGAAACAACGATGACAGAGTTGACGAAATGGCAGTAGATTTGGTTCATAAGTTTATGAATATGATTAGAAAACATACAACTTACAGAAACTCTATTCCAACAATGTCAATTCTTACAATTACATCAAACGTAGTTTACGGAAAGAAAACAGGGAACACTCCGGATGGACGTAAAGCCGGTGTTCCGCTTGCTCCCGGCGCAAATCCTATGCACGGCAGAGATTCTAACGGTGCCGTAGCATCACTTGCATCGGTTGCAAAGCTCCCGTTCAGCGATGCACAAGACGGCATCTCAAACACCTTCTCAATTATTCCTAATGCTTTGGGAAAAGATGAGATATTTATGGGTGATTTGGATATCTGTTTGGACTGCGGTTGTGCAGAGAGAACAGTAGATTTTGAATAATAATTTTTAAAGGAGAATAAGATGACAACTCAACAAGAAGAAAATTTAATAAACTTACTTGACGGATACGTAGAAAAGGGTGGACATCACTTGAACGTAAATGTATTTAACAGAGAAACTTTGCTTGATGCCCAGGCTCACCCGGAAAAATATCCGCAATTAACGGTTCGTGTTTCAGGATACGCGGTTAATTTTATTAAGTTAACAAAAGAACAACAAGATGATGTTATTTCAAGAACATTCCACAGCTCTTTGGGAACTGCTTCTGTTTCTCAACCGATTGAATCTAAAAAGGAAGAAAGAATCATTGAATACACACCTGTTGAAGAAACACACACTACACCAAGAACAAGCATGGGCGCTATGTCTATGCCATCTGATTTCAGAGGAACAAATAAGAGCTCTGAAATACGCGAAAAAATTAATATTTAATAACTTTAACAAATTTATAAAAAATGCCCAATATTATGTTGGGTATTTTTTTTGATATAATAACCGTATGGAAGAAAAAGAGCCCAAAAAAGTTATAGGTTTAATGTCAGGAACTTCCTGCGATTCTATTGATGCCGCACTTTGTGAAGTGCAGCCGGACTTGTCCGTTAAACTTATTCAGGGAATAAATCATCCCTATCCTGAACATATCAGAGCAAAGATTTTTCAGGCATTCAGGAATGAACTAAGCATAAAAGAACTTTGCCAACTCAATTTTGCTGTCGGAAGATGCTTCGCCGATGCCTGTAATATTTTAATCGGAGAGTTTGGAAAACCTGATTTAATCGCAAGCCATGGACAGACCGTATATCATTATCCTTTTGATGAAAAGATTGATGATATTCCTTTAAAAAGTACTCTCCAAATAGGAGAAAGTTCTGTAATATCAGCCTTGACAGGCTGTATGACAGTTTCCAATTTCCGTGAAAAAGATATAGCAGTCGGGGGGCAAGGCGCACCGCTTGTTTGTTTTGCAGACGAAAAATGGTGGGGTAGGGGTAAATATATAAATGAAAACGGCAGTGTTAAAAATTTTGCAATACAGAACATAGGCGGAATATCAAATGTTACGGTGGTATCAAATGAATACGATACATTCGGTTTTGATACAGGATGCGGAAACATAATGATTGATTACTGCGTTCAGAAGTTCTTTAATCAAAAATACGATAAAGACGGTGAGATTGCGCACGAAGGAAATATATGTGAAAGTTGGCTTGATTGTTTACTTCAGGATGAGTACTATTATCTTGAACCGCCTAAAACAACGGGAAGAGAATATTTTTCGGTTAAATATACAGAAAACATTTTAAAAACAGCACCGGCTGAACCAAAAGATATTATTGCGACATTAACGGCTCTGACTGCCAAAACAATTGCGCAGGCCTACGAGAGATTTATTTACCCTATTTGCCATATTGATACTGCTGTAATCGGAGGAGGCGGAGCTTATAACAAAACAATGATGAAGTTTTTGCGTACATATTTACCTCAAAGGATAGAACTTAAAACCCATGAGGACTATGGTATTTCAAACAATTACAAAGAGGCTATGGCTTTTGCACTTTTAGGGTATTGCAATTATTACGGAATTCCGTCAAATGTACCGTCATGTACAGGCGCAGAAAAACGTGTGATTCTTGGAAAAGTTTGCTAAAAGTTAAGGCGATTCTTCGGACTCCGTGGTGTTAGAATCGGTACCAGACAACCATGTACTCAGAATGACAAAACAAACAGTCATTCTGAGCAGGAGGATTGGAAGATTTTCAATTTTGTTCTACAGCGTGCGAAGAATCTCTAAAACAGTTAAGGCGATTCTTCGCATACGCTCAGTATGACAATTTAATTAGTCATTCTGAACAGAATCGGTATTATTTACCCCCGAAGAATCTCTAAAATTGATGATATATTTACCCCTTTACCACCTTAAAATTTAACAAAGGGTTGTAAAAGAATATCAAATACGTTAAAATAAGAATACAGGCAAGGGCAGCGTGAATGCCCAAGCCCGCGTCCTTAATAAAGGACTTTTGGCATAAGAACTATTACTATTATTAGTAGTAGTTCTTTTTCGCTGATTTGTACTAACATAGCGACCTCCTTTCTTTGACAAAATTCAGCGAATGTTAATATAAATCTTCTGCCTGTATTCGAATTTTAATGTACAGACTATATTATATCAATATATTTACAAATAATCAATGTTTATTTCAGTTCAATTCCCTTGATATATCTTGGTCTTGCCTTAACTTCATTAAAGATTTGTCCGAGGTATTCTCCTATAATACCGAGGCAGAAAATCTGGAGTCCGCCGAAGAAAGCAAGAAGGATAACAAGTGTTGCCCAACCGCTTGGGGTAGTATGCAAGATATATTTTTCAAGTAAAACTTCGAGCGCAAGAATAAAACTGCCAAGCATCGTAATAACTCCGCAAGCTGCAATTATTCTTAGTGGCACAATGCTGAATGCGGTAATGCCGTTAAGCGCAAGACTGGTTAATGAGAAAAAGTTAAATTTTGAGCAGCCAAGAGCTCTTGGTTTAACATTAAAATGCACATAAGATGTTTTGAGTCCGATTTCGTGGAAAAATCCGCGCAGAAATAAACCTTCTTCTCTGTATTGTTCTAAAATATCAAGAGCTTTTTTGCTAACAAGTCTGAAATCAGAGTGATTCGGCGGTATTTTTACACCGAGGATATTCATTAATTTGTAAAAACAAAGTGCTGTGTATTTTTTGAAGAAGGAATCTGTTTTTCTGTCGTTTCTGATACCCGAAACAATATCAGCACCTTTATGAAACTCGTCTATAAAAGTTTCAATTGCATTTTCATCCTGCTGCAAATCTGCATCAATAGAAACCGCGCAGTCACAGCCAATTTCTCTGACGCTTTCAAGTCCTGCAATTAAAGCTTTTTGGTTCCCGTAATTGCGAATAAATTTTGTACCTTTGATTCGTTCACCATACTTTTCACGCAGTTCTTCAATAATACTCCAGGTTCTGTCTTTTGAACCGTCATCAACAAGGTATATATAACTGTCAGAGGTTATTTTACCTTTTGATATAATATTGTCCAAAACGCCTAAAAGCGTTTCTGCCGTTGATTTAACTACAAGCTCTTCATTAAAACACGGAATGATAATTGCAAGTTTTGATATTTCGCTCATTGTATTCCTCTTAAAAATATAATACAATAAAAGGGGTAAAGGGGCAAATATATAAATAATGTATGTTACAAAGTTTGATTTATAAAAACTCCCCGTTACCGGAAAATAAGAAGTGAGGAATAGATGTCAGATAAAAAATTTATTCTTAATGCGGATGATTTTGGAATGAGCAGCGCTTTTAATACCGCAATACGAGAAGGTGCACAAAAGGGACTTTTAAAGAGTACAAGCCTTGTTGCAAACGGCAGCGCTTTTGAGGAAGCGGTGGAAAAAGTTATTCCCTCCTGTCCTGAGCTTGGAGTCGGCGTTCATCTGAATATAATCGAGGGTAAAGCTTTAACGAAGGAATTGACAGAGCTGACTGACGGAAGCGGAAAATTTAATAATTCATACGGAAAGTTAATATTAAAGGCGTATAATCCGAAAAATACAGAGTTTATGGCTCAGCTTGAAAGAGAGTTTTCTGCGCAAATAAATAAAATAAGAAGTGCCGGAATAAAGATTACACATATAGATTCTCATGTCCATACACATGCGATACCTCCTATATTTGAACTTGTCTGCAAACTCGCAAAGCAATATAATATTCCTCAGGTAAGAACACAGTATGAACATCTTTACTTTGTTCCGGATATATTTATTCATTTAAATTGTACATACCCGCTAAATCTCATAAAAATTGCTTTGTTAAAGTTTTTCACTATAAAAAACAGACCGGTTGTAAAAAAACACGGATTGAGTACAAACGATTATTTAATCGGTGTCGGCTATACTTCTATGATGAATAATTTGACTGTTGCCTGTGGTCTTTCTGCGCTCAAAGGTATGAAAAAAAATCTTGTAGCGGAGGCTCTTATTCATCCGTGCCGATATGAAGAAGGGACGATTGATAACCACTTTACGGAATACAGAATAACTCAGAGCGAAAAACTCAAAAACAAAATAGAAGAGATGGGTTTTGAGATAACGAATTATTGCCCTAAAGATGAAGAAAACCAAAACTGAAAAACGTTTCTCTAAGATAAGAGATGGAGTAAATCATAAAAAAACAGACAAATGCTTTTGCATTTGCCTGTTTTTATTTCTATACTGATATCAAACTAGTTATTACGTCTGCCTACGCCCATTGCATATCTTGCTGCAAAGTCTGTATTCTCATTTGCTTCTTCTTCAAATTGAGACCAGTGTCCGGGGACTGCAACACCTCTGCTAATTGTTACAGGATACTGGTCTCTGATTAATCTTTCAGATTTTGTAGTACAACCTTCTTCTCTGCATGTTGATGCTTCATTAGGACCTTTTGGGCCGTTCGTATCAACCCAAATCAGATAATAACTATCTTCTTGTCTTTGAGCTTGACCTATACAAATTGCGGTACCGTCTCTAAGTACAAGTACAGGATCATTTTGGCAGTTACCGGTATCTCCGTATCCTCCGGAAGCTTCTCTGCTGACCTGAAGTCTTTCATTAAATAAAGCACACAATGACTGAGTGCCGTCTGTAACGTCATCGTCTATATTACCGGCGTCTGCAATAGAATAATCAAAACCTTCCATTGCTGCATTCATTTGACCTGCTTCATTCAAGGTGTTCATAATTTTCTTAAAAGCAGTAATAGATTGTTGTTCTGCTGTATTTGACATTAATGCCGGCAATGTCAGGGTTGCAACGACACCGATAATTGCTAAAGTAATCAAAACTTCAGCCAACGTAAAACCGTTCTTTTTCATTCTAAAAGTTCCTTTCTCTTCTTATGCACATTTAGCCTTAAATATACCTACTCTAATTTTAACAAATGTGTCTAGAAGTGTCAATATAATATGAATTTTCTTGTATTTTTTTTGAGTGTTGTAAAATCTTAGTTTGATTTTTTTTAATTTCTTAAAATTTCTTAATGTAATAAAAACAGAGTGAATATAAAACATTCACTCTGTTTTATTATATTTTACCTTATTAAATCATATTGTTTTTGATTTTTTCTTTTGCTTTTTCAATTTCTTTGATTCTTTTTTCAACAGCACGAATCTGTTTTTTTAGTGCTGCTCTTTCTGATTTAACCAGTTTGTATTGAGCGTCAACATCTGCGTATTTGGTTTTTACGTTCAAAAGGTCGTTACGGATATCATTCTGAGCGTTTTCCAATTGTTGAACAGCGTTTTGGATATTACCGTTACCTACAGCTTCGTTTTCTGAGATTACGTTAACTGCACTGTTTGATGAACCGCCGTAAGTTGTATCATTAAAATTTAACGGTGTAAAAGCGTTACCGTCAGCAAAAGCTAAACCTGAACATGCAAATAAAATACCTAATGTTAAAATTGTTTTTTTCATATTATTATCTCCTTTTAGTGTATTATCAATATGATACGATATTTTTAAGATTTTAACCTCATTCATTAAATGTATTATTTTAAGTTGGGGAGATATTTATAGAGTAAAGGGATAAAGGGGTAAATATATATATTTATGGCGATACTTCGCATACGCTCAGTATGACGAATGGGTTTATCATTCTGAGCAAAGGAATTGGGAGATTTACTTTTGTGATAACAGCGTGCGAAGAATCTCATAAAATTTAAGGCGATTCTTCGGACTCTGTGAAGTTTAATAATTTATGCTATAAAACCATTTCCTCAGAATGACGAAATAATCTGTCATTCTGAGCAAAGGAATTTGTAGTTTTGCAATTCTGCATGACGCAGCGCGAAGAATCTCATAAAATTTAAGGCGATTCTTCGGACTCTGTGAAGTTTAATAATTTATGCTACAAACCATGTCCTCAGAATGACGAAATAATCTGTCATTCTGAGCGTAAGAATTGGAAGTTTTGCAATTTTGCATGACGAAGTGCGAAGAATCGCCATAACTTAATTTACAATAGTGTCATACAAATCTTGCCATGCAGGGTTAAATTTATTTACCAACTCTAATTTATAGCTGCGCTTCTTTCTTTTTAAAAATTTTTCTCTTGCTATTGCGGATTCTATTGAATCACAAACTTCATAATAAACTAATTTATTAAGATTATATCTTTTGCTAAAACCTTCTACAAATTTTTGTTTGTGTTCGTATATGCGTTTCGGCAGATTTGATGTAACACCAATATAAAGAACCGTGTTAACAATGTTTGTAATAATATACACATACCCTTGTTTTTTACTCATAGCTCGATTATACCATGATTTTAAGTTATAGCGATTCTTCGGACTCTGTGAAGTTTAATTATTAATGCTATAAAACCATTTCCTCAGAATGACGAAATAATCTGTCATTCTGAGCAAAGGAATTTGTAGTTTTGCAATTTTGCATGACGAAGTGCGAAGAATCTCTAAAATTTTATATTTATCCCAAAAAGAAAACAGGTCGGTTAAATCCTTCCTGTTAAGATTTTACACTAGCCGAAATATAAATAGCAATTTCATTGTACAATAAAATATTAAAAATTACAAATAATATATAAAATTAGTTAAAACATTGTAATTAAAGCAATACAAGCTCAAACACTCTAAAAATAAGCAAAAACAGCAAAAATAAGCATGCCTGAACAAATCTGCAAACATGTTAAGTTATGTAACAATTATATATGAATTATATATAATTTTGTCAATTTTCTTTACAATTATGTTTTTATAATAGTATAAGAGTTATATAAGAGGATTTTTTATGAACTACCAATTAAATTCTTTTGTAAACAAACAAGAAGCAGAAGCTTTGAAAGAGCTTATATTTAAGCGTGCAAGAGAACGTGCAAACATGATGACTGAGGATTTCCATGCCGACATTATGAATATTGCAAGAGAATCCTTTGTAAGTAATAAAAATCCGTTTTCACAAATTATTACTAAGCAGGAAGAACCTGCGGTTCCGGCTGAAACGGAACAAAAACCCAAAAAACCTTCTGCTCTGCACGAATACGTTCAGGCTGCCGAAGCCGAAGAAATAGGATTTCCGATAAAAAATATTGTTTCCGGTGCGGTTAATCAAAACCGAATTATAAAAGAGCAATTAACCTCTGCGCAGGTAGAAAATACAATGATTGAAGCAAGAGAAGGACTTTCAAATAAAAAAAGTTTTATGGGTGCCTTAGCCTTTTTAAACTCGCATGCTGCAGCATCGTTATTAAATCAAAGAGCAGGGCGCGGGATTGATATCGTTGCTTGAAAAAGTTAAGGCGATTCTTCACCCCTAAACTGATATTGGGTTCAGAATGACGAAATAATGTGTTATTCTGAGCAGAAGAATTGGAAGATTTGCAATTCTGCATGACGCAGTGCGAGGAATCTCTAAAATTGAATATTTACCCCTTTATCCCTACCCCAATCGTTTCATTATCTCTTCGGCAATAATCCAGTCTGCGGGTTCATCTATTTCATAAAGTGTGTATGAAGGAAGTTCAAATGCTGTAATTTTGCCGGAGAGTCTGCATTTGTCACGTTTTATATTAAAAACAGAGTTAACATAACATGCTCCGTTTTCCGCAATCAAACCTTCAAAATTCTGTCTTCTCGGGCGGTCACGATAATCATAATTCACAGGTTTTAATCCGGTTTTATCATTTACTCCAATCCATTTGAATTGTTTTTCTCTTACACCGGTAAACATTGAATCTGAGTCGTTATTTACAAAATCATTATACATGCCATCTATATGTTCAGCCCTAAGCATGGGTGATGTTGCCTGAATAAGGAAAAAGAAATCCTTATCATTTATATCGGATTGATTTATGTATTCGAGTATGACGCTTTCTGTCGAAGCTGTATCGACAGCATTTTCAGGATTTCTGTCATAAATTTCAAGTTTATCAAACCCAAAATTAAGTACAGTTGATTTAATTTCTTCGGAATCTGTTGCGATAACCAGTTTATCAATACATTTTGCCCGTTGAGCTGCAGCGGCAGTCCAATACACAAGCGGTTTCCCGTTAAACGGTTTAATATTCTTTAAAGGAATGGATTTGCTTCCGCCTCTAACGGGTATGAATGCTATGTTCATTATCTTCCTCCTTTATTTTTATTAAGTCATACAAAATTTGATTATACGGTGTTTTTATACCATATTTTTTGCCCAAGTTTATTATCTCACCGGCAAAAATATCAATCTCTGTCGGACGTCTTGAAAGAATATCCTGATGCATCGATGTTATGCCTTCATCACACATTTTATCCAAAGATTCTATTGCCTCACGCTCAAGCTTGCTTGTATTTTTTATTCCCTTTTTCTTTGCAATCTGGTGAACTTCAGAGATAATATTTTTGGCAAATTTTTTTAATTTTTTGTTTGTTTTCAATTCGCCGAAATTCATATTCAGAATTGCGGAAAGCGGGTTAGCAAAAGAGTTGAATGCAAATTTTAACCACATGGCATAGTCTATATCATCAGGAACTGAATAATTTATTCCGGCTTTTGTAAAAAAGTTTTCTATATCATCATCTTGTTCGATAACAATTTCACCGATGCCGTCTTGTTTAACAAAATTTGCTCTTCTTACTGCGCTATGCCCTATAAAATATGACTTTAAAACTTTAGCTTTGGGATACGCTTTTGAGATTTTTTCTTCGGAGGATACTCCGTTAATCAAAGAAATAATCGTTGTATTAGCGGTGATACAATTCTTTATGTCTAAAAGAGCCGTATCTAAGCTGTTTGATTTTGTAGCTATAATAATCAAATCCGCATCAAATTTTTCATCAGGAAGAATATAATTAAAGCTTTGTTCAACTCCGTTAAAAACAGGCGGTGTGTTCAGATATCTTTGCGTGCGCTCTGAATCGGCCAAAATACGTAAATCACACTTGTCCCTGAGTTTTACCGCATAAGTTAACCCTACAGCTCCTAATCCTATTAAAACAACTTTTTCCATATAATTATTTTAATCAAAAGTTGTTATCTAATCAATTATGTGTTAGAATATCATTGTGGATTTTGTGTTTTAAGTTCACATTTAAGAAAAGAGAGTATATCCGAAAACATTTATCACGACAATAAGAAGGTATTAATATGAGACTTTTAAACAGACTTAAAGTTTTTGAACACAAATATGTATTTTTAAGATGGGCAACAGGTGCAGAATACGGAAAAATTACGTATGTTGGTGATGATTACGTCGAGTTTAATATTATAGATATTGATACTATGGAGTTTCGTGAAACAACAATAATTAATGCATCTCTTATTTTGGAAATTGTTTTTGGCGGTGCTGATATTTCAAGAATAGTTGCCGAAATATCCTCAATGTTACCGGAAGGATAAAGGAGTAAAGGGGTAAATTATATATTTATGGCGATACTTCGTTCACGCTCAGTATGACGGTTGGGTTTGTCATTCTGAGCAGAAGGGTTGGACGATTTGCTTTTGTGATAACAGCGTGCGAAGAATCTCTAAAACAGTTAAGGCGATTCTTTGGACTCCGTTAGATTTAATTATAGATATTACAAAATCATATCCTCAGAATTACGTGCTCAACTGTTATACTGAGTTTAGGCGAAGAATCTCTAAAATGGATTATATTTACACTCTATAAAAATCCCAAAAGATTTATAATACTTCCGTAATAATTCCGCCGCCTAATACCAAATCGCCGTCATACAAAACAACAGACTGACCTATGGCGATTGATTTTTGCATGTCATCAAATTTAACCGTAATTTCATCACCGTCTATTGTTACGTTTACTCCGACGGGCTGCTGGGTTGAACGGAATTTTGCCTGAGCGGAAAAGGTTTTTTCTTTCGGCTCAATTATCCAATTCAAATCAGATGCTTTTAAGGTATCTTTCATGGTTTTGTCTTTAGGTCCGATTACAACTTCGTTTGTATCTTTTCGAAGTTCTAAAACGTACAAAGGTTCTGTTGAAGATATTCCAACCCCTTTTCTCTGTCCTATTGTATAGTTCCAAATACCCTTGTGTGTTCCCAAAACTTTTCCTTCAAGATTTACAATATTGCCTTCTTTTTCCTCAACTCCTAAAAGTTCATTATAATCACCGTAATAAAAATCCTGACTGTCGGGTTTTTCGGCAACGGAAAGTCCGTTAGCAGTTGCAATCTCTCTTATTTCTTCTTTTGTTTTATCACCAAGGGGTAGGTAAATATTGGCTAACTGTTCTTGTTTAAGTCTGTATAAAAAGTATGACTGGTCTTTCTTAGGATTTGCACCTCTTCTCAAAATGTATCTGTCACCATCTTGTTCTATACGGGCATAGTGTCCGGTTGCAAACTTGTCAAAATCAATTCCGTTTGCACGTGCAAGCTCGGGAAGTACACCAAATTTAATCAATGAGTTACACCAGATACAAGGATTTGGAGTATGTCCGCTCAAGTATTCATTTTTAAAATTGTCTAAAACAATTTTTTCATATTGCTGGGCACAATCAAAAACATAAAACGGGATTCCGATTTCTTCCGCAATCTTTCTTGCACCTTCAATATCTTCTTTTTCATCAGGACCAAAGCAGGCACCATGAGTTTTTGGGAGCTTATCGCTTAATTGAGCTTTTACACCTCTGTCACCCCAAATAGCCATTGTTGCGCCAATTACTTCATGTCCCTGCTGCTTTAGTAAAAGTGCAGTAACAGAAGAATCCACTCCGCCTGACATTCCGACTAATATTTTCATTATACCCCTCTTGCTGCCGTGAGCGGTTGCGTAATCTCAAACATTTTGTTAATACATGCCATTGCTCTTTTTGAAGTTTCGTTGTCCAAAGTTATTTCATGTTCTTCTCTCATAAGAGCATTATATATATCGTCTAAAGTGTTCCATTTCATATTTTGGCAAACCAATTTGTCACTAAGAAGATAAAAACATTTACCCTGATAATCTCTTTGAAGTCTGTCAAAAACACCTTTTTCAGTCGCAATAGTATATTCTTTAAAATTTGTTTTCCGTACGTATTCCATAATTTCTTTTGTGCTTCCGACAAAATCAGCCAAATCAGAAACGGTATGATGACATTCAGGATGTGCAAGAATTTTTGAGTTAGGATGTTCCAATCTCGATTTTTCAATATCCTCGGAGCGTAATCTTAAATGAGTCGGACAAAAACCGTTATATGTATGTACTTTAACTTTTCCGCCGAGCTGAGCTTCTACCCATTTGCCCAAATATGTATCAGGCAGGAACAAAACTTCATCAACACCAAGGTTTTTTACAACATCGACAGCATTTGAGCTTGTACAGCAAACATCACACTCTGCTTTGATTGCAGCTGTTGAGTTTACATAGCATACAGAAGGAACATTCGGATGCATTGATTTGAATTGTTTTAAGGAATCAACATTAATCATATTTGCCATAAAACAACCGGCCTCTAATCTGGGAAGCAAAACCTTCTTTTCCGGCGATAAAAGCTTAGCGGTTTCAGCCATAAAAGAAACACCTGCAAATACAATTATATCAGCATCTGTATCTTTCGCTTTTCTGCTCAAATACAATGAATCACCTACAAAATCAGCAACTTCATCCACTTCAACATTCTGATAACAGTGTGCTAAAATAACCGCATTCTTTTCCTGTTTAAGGGTATTTATCTTTTCGACTAACGTATCCATATCTCTGCCTTGGTTTTTATTATCTTATATTATTGTATAGATAGGGGCTAAAGTCAATAAAAAGTTACGAAATTATTCTCCACAATACACCTGTTAAGCAACGAATCAATACCCACCCATAGCTCTAACTTTTTGTAAACAAAAACTAAGAGCTATCCCCTCCCTAATTAGGGAGGGTTAGGGCGGGTAATAATTTCCTTGTGTGCGAGAGGAGATAATTCCGAAAAGTTATGCAGCTAAAGCGTTTCTTTGGTATAATTGTTCATAATTATACAGGAAGAATATGTCAGTCACGGATCTATTTAATTTTGACAAACAATTTAATCAAACTGTTATTGGCACAGATGAAGCCGGAAGAGGTCCTGCTGCCGGAGGAGTTTATGCAGCCGCAGTCATTTTTCCCGAAGTTACTGAGGGTTTAATAAAAGACTTGGAAATACTTAACGACTCAAAAAAACTTACTCCAAAAAAGCGTGATTCTATTTTTGATGTGATTTTAAAAAATACAATAAATAAAATTGTTTGTATTGAAGTTAACGAAATAGAAAAAATAAATATACTTAACTCCTCGCTTAAAGCTATGAATATTGCCTGTTCTTCTATTATGCAGGAAAATGTTCTTACGCTTGTTGACGGAAATAAACTTATAAGAAATTACATCTATCCCCAAAAATATATAATCAAAGGGGATTCAAAATCAGCTTCAATCGCTGCTGCAAGTGTTTTGGCAAAAGTTTCCCGTGACAGATATATGCAAAGACTGCATGAAGAGTTTCCGATGTATAATTGGGCAAAAAACGCAGGATACTTAACACGAGAACATGTTAATGCAATAGATAAATACGGACTTACAAAGTATCACAGGCCGTCTTTTTTAAGAAAACATTTTGAGGCAAAGCAACTGTCCTTGCTGTAATTTTACTAGCCCAAAACCAAATCGCCGTTCTTTTTTATGTGTTCAATAAGCCCGCCGTCTTCAAGCAGTCTTATCATAACATCAGGAAGCGGCTCAATCATAGTAATTGTACCTTTGGTAAGATTTTTTAATACACCCTCTTTTATATCCAAATCAAGCTCATCACCTGCATCAATGCCGTCCGTATCGCATTCTATTGCCAAAAGCCCGATGTTTATGGCGTTGCGATAAAATATTCTTGCGAAAGACTTTGCAATAACCGCACCGACACCGGCAATTTTAATAATCTGAGGTGCATGTTCTCTTGAAGAACCAAGCCCGAAATTATTTCCTGCAACAACAAAATCTCCTTTTGTCATGTTTTTTGCAAAATTTTCATCGGCATCTTCAAGTACATGTTTTGAAAACTCCTGCAAATCCGATCTCAGGTGAAATAATCTTCCCGGTGCAATATGATCTGTTGAGATATTATCTCCGAATTTAAAAGCTTTTCCTCTCATATCAGTTCCTTTATCCTCTTAATTGAACCGGCATTACCAGATATAAGTAATCTTCATCAGAGCAAGGCGCAAATACTGTTGCAGAAAGAGGTGAGTTTAGCTGAATTTTTATCTCTTCTGCTTCAACTATTTTTAAGAACTCTAAAATAAATTTATAGTTAAATGCAATAGCTAACGGCTCAGCCATATATTTTGCGTCAATTTCATCCTGAGAATTACCTGCATCCGGAGAATCACCGGAAAGTTTAAGCGTGTTATCCGCAAACTCAAATTTAACTATACTGTTCTTTTCATTTACCATAACAGCTACTCTTTCAAGAGCGGAAATCATATCAGCTTTATTTACAACAGCTTCTTTAGGGAAAGTTTGAGGAATAAGCTGATTATATTTTGGGAATTGACCTTGCATTAAACGTGTAATGATATTTGTTTTATCAATAGTTATAACTATTTTCTTCTGTTCTTTGCAAATTTTAATATTGTCAGATTCTACAAGTGTTGCAATTTTTGAAAGTTCTGCAAGTATTCTTGATGAAATTAACATTTCAAATGGATTTTCTTCATCAGTTGAAGAGTTTTTAACAACTTCTCTTACTCTGGCAAGTCTGTTACCGTCAGTTGCTGCCATCTCTAAGATGTTTTTATTAACCTGACAAACAACTCCTGATAAAAGATTGTTTGTTTCATATCCTGCAGCAGCGGAAACGACTTCTCTTATTGCTTTTGTAAAAGGTTCTGTTTCAATTTCCATACAATCATTTTCAGAAATATTTTCTTCAACCGGCGGAAATTCGTTAGCCGAAATTCCGATTATATCAAATTTTGACTTTTTGCTTGTAATCGTTGCCGCAGAACCGTTAAGTTCAAGTTTTATGAGCTCATCATTCAATCTTGATATGATTTCACCAAGTTTTTTTGCCGGCAGAGTGAATTTACCTTCGCTTTCAACAGTTGCATTTATTAGTGTAGTTATAGATAAATCAAAATCAGTTGCGGTTAATTTTATACGACTGTCACCGATTGTTTCTATCAAAACATTTGCTAAAACAGGCTGCAATCCTTTAACAACAGTAGCTCTTTCAACTATTCTTATACCGTTTAATAAATCATCTCTTTTTGCAACAAATTTCATTTATTATTCCCCTCAATATTCCCTTTTAACATTGTTATTTTAGTATAAAGAGGTGAATATTACAAGAGAATTTGACTTGCGGTTAATTTTTATTAAGAAATAAATAACCTATGTAACAAATTGTAACGATTATTGAAAAAAACCTAAAGTTTTAAAAAAATATGCCGATATATAAACTGTAACCGATAATACAAAATCAGGGCAGAGCATAAGAAAGGATTAGGAAGATGCATATCGAAAACGAAATGACAGCAAGATTCAATAAAACAGAAACAATATCAGATTCGTTATCACAAGAATTGGACTTCTTCTTTGATAATGTTATGGACACGATTGTCGACTATTTCAAAGAAGAGGTCACTGTTTAACATAAACTGTTTCTCAAACAGCGGACATTATTTTGTCCGAGAGGCTCAAAAATATACATTTACAAAGGGACTATTTATAGTCCTTTTTTATTATTTGATTGTTGCAAACTCCTGAACTTCTTCGAGTTCGCGTTTAATATCTTCCACTGAAACATGTACAACTTGGGCATTATCATCTTTTTTTAGGTAAACATCTTTTATTCCTGCCTGAACAATAAATCTTTTACACAAAATACAGATAAAATTGTGACCGTAAATGTACATTGTAGCACCCATACATCGGTCTTGTCCTGCTTGAATGATTGCATTTTGCTCTGCATGAATGGAACGGCAGGTTTCGTAACAGGTTCCTGACGGAATATTGTTTTTTATTCTGTAACACTCTCCCCTTTCGTAGCAGGATTCTACACCGCTTGGGGTTCCGTTGTATCCTGTTGCTTTAATCTTTTTGTCTTGTCCGACAATAACAGCTCCTACATGTGCTCTTAAACAATTTGAACGCGAAGAACACGTTTTTGCCATATCCAAAAAATAATCATTCCAAGGTATAATACCCATTTTTGCTCCTTACAAAAACATTATACAACAAGGTATTGTTTTAATTACACAAATTTCTGTTGCCGTTTTTATACTTTCATTTCTTTTTCAAAGCCAAACAATGAGCTTACGGATTCATCATCGTGTATTCTTGAGATAGCCTGACCTAAAAGAGAAGCTACAGAAAGTTGTTTAACGTTATGCGGTAAATCTTCTTCCTTCCAGGGGATTGTATTTGTAACAATACATTCCTCAATAGGAGCATTTTCAAGTCTTTCTCTTGCCGGACCTGAGAATACTGCGTGAGTTGCACCTACGTATATTTTCTTTGCACCTTTTTGTTTGAGGAGTTTTGCCGCTTCACAAATTGTTCCTGCTGTATCAATAATATCATCGAACATTAAGCAAACTTTGTTTTCAACATCACCTATAATATGTGCAGCAATTGCCTCATTATGTTTGTCACGGCGCTTATCAATAATAGCCATAGGACAATCAAGTTTTTTTGCAAAAGCTCTTGTTCTGTTTGCACCGCCCATATCAGGAGAAACTGCAACCATTTCATCAGGGTCAATATTTAAGTTCTTAATGTAGTCAATAATAATCGGATTAGCAAAAATGTGGTCAACAAGGATATTGAAGAAGCCTTGAATTTGACCTGTGTGTAAATCCATTGCCAAAACTCGGTTTGCACCTGCTGTTGTCAGAAGGTCAGCGACAAGTTTAGCTGTAATAGCTTCTCTGCCTGAAGTTTTTCTGTCTTGTCTTGCATATCCGTAATAAGGGATTACGGCTGTTATTGATTTAGCACTTGCACGTTTAAATGCATCAATAATAATCAACAATTCCATTAAGTTTTCATTAACAGGGTTACAAACCGGCTGAACGATAAACACGTCATCACCGCGGATACTTTCCTTGATTTGTACATATATTTCGCCGTCAGCAAAATTTTTAATAACCATAGGACCGACAGTGGTTCCCAAATAATCAGCTATTTCCTGAGCAAGCTGGGGGTTAGAACGACCTGAAAATAATCTAATATCGTGGGTAGGGTTAACAGCTCTTTCGAGTTGAGAATAAGGCATTTCAAGAACCATGTTGTAATCCTTTCATACTTTGTGACAGAAGAATGTCTATATTCTACACTAAATATTTGTTTTAATAAATGAATTTTTACAAAATATTAAGTTATAACCATGATAAAACCTCTAAAAATAAAATTTGCGGGAGTAATAGTATTTTAAAATTAAACATCCTGATATATACCCCTGTTCTCATTTATGATAAAATCATTTTGTTGAGAGGGATTAGATATGAACATAAAATTTTGGTCAAAAGTCGGAATAATATCAGGAAGTGTTCTTGTAGGAGCATTTTTATTGTTCCTTGTACTGCCATTTGTATTAAACTTTTTTATTGATAAATATACTCCTCAAATTGTCGGTGAAATTAACAAACTTACGGGACTCAGCGCCGGCATGGAGGAGGTGAAAATTGTCACAACTCCGAAACTTACTGCAGGTTTGAAAGTCAAAAAATTTGAACTTTATACCCCTCAAAAAGAGCCAATATTTACTGCGGATAATTTTGAAGTAAAAATGTCACTTTTACCTATCTTGGCAAAAAATATAAGAGCAGACGTTGTTAAATTCGACAACATTAATATTACACTAAAATTTAACAAAGACGGAGATTTGGATTTTCTTAAATACATGCCCGAAACAAAAGAAAATGCCAATAGCGATGACGAAAACCCTCAGGCAAATTATTTACCCCTCGGCTTAAAACTGTCAAATCATCTTCCTGATATTCATGCCGGTTCATATAAAATCACTTTTACCGACGGAAAAGAAAACTATGTTGTTAATGGTAATAAAACAGACGTTACGGATTTTATAATTAATAAAAGCGTAAAAATAAGAGGTTCAGGCAAGGTTGTACTTCGTGACAGAGAGCAGTTTAACTACAAAATTAATCTGTTTAACAAAATCATGCCGGAAGTTGATTTAAACGAACTTGTATTTAATCCGCAGGAAGAAGAACCAAAAGCGGAAGAAGTAAAAGTCGATGTAATAGGTATTCTTAAAGGGCTTTATGATTATAAAGTTACGGCAAATACTGATGTTAACCTTAAATTATCAAAAGATTCAATTGACGGAGGGGTAAATGTATCAAATATTTCTATGATTGATTTACCAAACTCAGATGCAAGCTTAACATTCAAGGGAAATGCTATCAATGTTGATTCAAATATTTATACAGCAGAAAATGAAGTTTCGACTGTAAAAGGCAAATGTGTTACGGGTAAAAATCCTTTAATTGATTTGAATGTAAAGTCAGGGGTAAACATAGAAAATGTTTTAAATATTGTAAAAAGAGTTGCTCTTATATTTAATATCAAAGAACTGCAAACGCTTACTGCAAGCGGAGGGGTAAATGCGGACTTTAATATCAAATCGGATTTAAAAACGGTTCAGTCGAACGGGTTTTTGAAAATTCCAACCGCAAAACTATATTATGGTGCTTATAATATCGGACTTGATAACATAAATGCAGATATTTCTCTTGCAAACAATAATATCGATATCAAAAATATTAGCTTTTTAATACTCGGACAGCCGTTAAAAATACACGGAACACTTTCATCAGATGCGGTTGCAAATATTCACACACACGCTGATAACCTAAATATAAAAGGATTGTTAGTTGCTCTCGGACAAGCATCTCTTATGAAAGAAAATCCGATTTATTCCGGCTCGTTATCTATGGAAGCAATTATAAAAGGAAAATTGGATAAAGTTAATCCTGTTATAAATCTCAGCATCGCCAATCTTGATTTAAAAAATATTCCGTCAGATTTGCGCCTGAAAGCTCCGGAAACACAAGTTAAAATAATGTCTGACGGCAAAACCATTAGCGGAAATGCAGAAAGTTTTGATGTAAAACTCATAAATCCTGCTGCAACAGCATATGCAAAATCAATATGCGCAAATATTCAGCCGGATGTAATAGAGATTACGGAAAATCCTGTTACAATTGAAAAAATTAATACCCTTGTTCACGGCAAAATTACAAACTATCTGACAGAAAAAATCGGTTTAAATTTTGTATCGACAGGTGATATCAAATCAACCCTGAAAGGTGATATGAATATTGCAAAACAAACCCTTGATCTTGTTTATCAAACTACTGATTTATCAACGATTATTATTCCTATGTTTGATAAATCCAAACTGTCTTTTAAGGGCAAACTAAATATAACCGGAAGTATGATGAACCCGATAGTAAGCGGTTCGGCAACAGTTCCTTCCGTTTCGATACCGGAGATACCTGTCACAATGAAAGACATGGATTTAAAATTCCATGGAACTATTCTGCACGGTTCAGGTACTGTTAAAGATTTTTCTTCCGGCGGGATCAAAGCTCAAAACCTTTCAAGCGATTTTGAACTTAAGGGAATGGATTTTTATCTGAATAATCTTAAAGGTGAATCATTTAAAGGTAAAGTTAGCGGAAATATTCTGTATAATCTTTCTAATGCAAAAACAAAGATATCGTTTAAGGGTTCCGGTCTTGATGCGGAAGCTGCAATTGAGGGAGCTGCCGGTATAAAAAATGCACTTACCGGTACTTTGGGTTTTGATACAGATTTAACGCTTACTGTGCTTCAATATAGCGAGATGATAAAATCAATGAAGGGTAATTTAAAGTTTGATATAAAAAAAGGCGCTTTTGGTACCATAGGCCGTTTTGAAGGATTTTTAGGTGCATCGAATATTACACAAAATTATTTCTTAAAAAATACGGTTAATGCTCTTTCTAACGCCGCAGGATTTGCTACAACAGCTCAGTTTGACATAATGGATGGATATCTTACCTTTTCGGATGGTTGGGCAAATTTAAGTCCGGTAAAAAGCGCAGGACCAAGTCTTTGCTATTATATAACAGGCAAATACAACTTGAATAACGGAACAACAAATGTTTCTATTTTAGGTCGTTTAGATGCACCAATGGTAGCTAAATTAGGAGTTTTGGGTTCTTTGGATATGTCTGATATACTTGGAACAAAAGCTGCAAATGTTCTTAAAATATTAACTTCCAATCCTCAGGGAGAAAAAACGGAGTTAATTCCTGCTCTTACAAATAAAAGTACAAATTATCAGGATTTTAAAGTAACTTTTAACGGCGGTGTTGAATCCAAAAGTTCAGTTAAATCGTTTAAATGGTTAAAAAATGCCGATATGACCGACCTTAAAAAACAGACGGTTAAAGATATTGCAGATTCAGTAAAAGATGCTTATAAAACAGACATTAACACAACAAAAGAAGAGTGGAACAATGCGGTAGAAACGGAAAAGAAAAAAATCGAAAATGTAAAAAATCAGATAAATACAACAAAAGATGATTTTCAAAACTTATGGAAAAGCATAAAAGATATTTCTAAGCCGGCAAATAAGCAATCAACTCAACCTGCAGAAGAAGCGAAAATACCGGATGCAGAAACCAAACAAACAGAATCTGTTTCAAAATCAGAAACATCTGCTTCTGCTCAGGAAACCGTAAGGTCAAATGATGCTCAATCTTCAGTAACAGAAGAACCTAAAACTCAAGAAGCAGAAAATGCTGTTCAATAAAGACAAAATTAAAAGAAATATTAATTTCTAATTTATTAACTCTATTTCATTAAGTTTTTGATATATTGCCGAAAGACAAATATACAAAATATCATTCGGTATTGTTGTATTGCAGATACTAAAATCCGGCATGGAAAACTCATAAGAAAATCCGGTATTATACGGAATATCATTTTCTATAACAATTTCCGAGTTTAGAAAGCCTGTAAAATTTGCCTTTTCTTCGAGGAGCATTCGTTCAAGCTTGTTTGAATATTCGATAAGTAAATCTTTTCTGATATTGCTATGCGGGAATGTGAGAAGATGTTTTCCGTCAAACAAAGATATAACTTTATATTTTTTACCGTGTAAATATTTTTCCAGAAAAACATTTTTTGCAACTTCTCCGGATGTATTAAAAATTTTTTCTTTTATACCGATAACCTCCTGCATAGAATTTGCTATTTTTAATACACCATCACCTTTTACAAGCACGGGAAATTCAAGCGGCAGATTGATTATAGGCGGGACATTAATATCATATTTTGTAAGCATTTTTCTAGCATAGTGGTGTGACAATCCAAGCTTTGTCCATTCGGTATTAGCAGCAAAACAATTAACAAAATGTAGTTTCATTACATTTGAGATTCCTTCCAAAACCCATTTTTCTTCTTCTACAAGAACTACATCAACCTGCAATGTTTTGCATTTTTGGGCAAGTTCTTTAAACGTATTAAATTTTATTTGGATAGCTCCTTCAGTTTCTTCTTCAGAAGTAACGTACATTTTGTTTAGATATTTTGATTTCAAAAGTTGTTCAGCGTATGTGCTCTTGTTGCTGTTTACTATTAATACATTTAATGATTGCATGAAGAACAGCCCCCGCATTTACCGTTACAGTTTTTATTCATAATTTTATTTATTTCAAATTGTTCATTCTTAATTATTTTATCCGCAACAATCGGCAGTAATGTTTGTTCAAGATATGTCAACTCCAATTTTAAGTTCTCATAACGGGTATCATTGTTGATAAAAACAGGATATTGTGCAATTATTTTTCCTGTATTTTGATAATAAATCGTAATCCCGGTTACTTTTGCTCCGTTTAAAATTGCTTCTTTTTCGGGTTCATCACAATCGAAAGCCGGTAATAAGGAATGGTGGCAAGAGATAACATTACCGTTTGTTTTTTTATTTCCCAAAGCTATAATCAAATCATAATCTGAAAAGTTTTCCAAGTTTGTTAAACAGTTAACCGTATAGTTTGACAGAGTGTATTTTACAGCATCAACCAAAGGTGTATATTCCGAATATAAAACAGCGACTTTTTTCATAAAATAATTATATCACGGGTTTATTTTTAAAATATTGCAGAAATTATATTATACAATATATCGTGACAATATATCACGATACTATTTCTATATATACCAAAACGTCCTCTGTTTTTGAGAGGAAAAACCTTTTTTAAGATGCATCATTAATCTCCAGCCAACACTTAATTAGATATCTTTGGTTAACGCATTCAAGTCAGTGCCAAGTACACCCGCAATATCAAGAACTTTTAGAACGGTAGGGTTAATTTTTCCCGTTTCTATCAAACTGACAGAGTTTCTTGAAATGTTTGTTAACTCAGCGAGTCTTTCCTGTGAGATATTCTTCCTCAAACGTTCACTCTTGATGTTAATACCTAAATTTTTTAAACGTTTATTATCTAACATACCTCTATTGTCTTCTCAGTGAGATAATTTTGCAATATAGTATATTTTGCATATATCATTTTTTCTTAACATTTCGTAATAATCTTTTATTGCATCCTTTATTTAATTCTTTTAGAATAAATATAACAGTTCAATAAAAGAGGTAACAATGACAGAGAAAAAAAGAATTTTAATCGTTGACGATGATACAGAAATAAGAGATTTACTTGAGTTCGATATTTCTTCGAGCGGATATTTTACAGATACAGCCTGCGACGGAATGGAAGGCTTAAACAAGGCTCTCAATAACAGATATGATTTAATTTTGCTTGATGTGATGATGCCGAAAATGAACGGATTTGATGTATGCAAAAATATTCGTCAGGCAAAAATTAATGTTCCGATTTTAATGCTTACAGCAAAAGGTACAATCGGTGATAAAACAAGCGGTTTTGACAGCGGTGCGGACGACTATCTTGTTAAGCCATTTGATATTCAGGAGGTTCTTTTAAGAATAAGAGTTCTTTTAAGGAGAAATCAACCTCAGGCTGAAAATTCAATGTCTTCGGAAATTCTTGAAGCAGGTGACGTTGAAATTTTACCTGATACTTTGGAAACAATTATTCTAAATAAAAAAATCAAATTGACTCCGACCGAGTTTGAGATTCTTTATTGCTTAATGCAGCATTTTAATAAATCGGTTACTCTTGCAACTTTATTAGAAGAGGTTTGGGGTTATTCAAGCGATGAGGATGTCAGAATGCTTCGGGTACACGTAGGAGCTTTACGAAATAAAATAGAACCTGATTCAAAATCTCCAAAATATCTTCATACAGTAACAAATGTCGGGTATAAATTAACTCCGTTTGGCGAGGAGGGATAATTGGTTCAATTCTTTTCTAAACGCCGGTTAAAAATTGCAGAGCAAATAATAATTGTTATATTTTTTGCCGTACTTATTCCTATGACGATAAGCGGAATAATTATAAATAATGTTAATCAGCAATCAACACGTGCTCAGCTTCGGTCTGCGGCGATGATGATTTCCAAAATTGTATCTCAGGAAATAGATGTTTTCGAACAGTCTATAAATAATGAGTTAAATCAGGTTATTGCTACGTTAGACTATTATAAAAATCCGGAACAGGAGCAAACATATTTAGATGAAGTTATAAAAAGTATGCCGTTTTATAAAGAGCTAACAATATTAAACTCAAAAGAAAAACTTGAACAGTATAAAGCCTACAATATTCAGGATAATTACGGTGTGTTTACCCGTGAGCTTAAAGACGGCAGAACGCTTGTTGCTATTTTGGATATGGAAACACTCAAAAAAGATTGGTTTAAAACTCTGACGGAGGATGAGCGTCAAATATATATTTTAGACGGTGATACAAATGAACTTTTTGCATCAAGCAAATATAACGAGAATGATTACAAAGAGGTAATGAAACAACTTCCGAAAAACCTTCGGAATGACACACCTGTTCTTTTTGGAAATGTAAAAAATCAGCCCTTGGTTTATTTAAAAAAAACAAATCCAAACGCAATAATTATTGTTAACACACCGGAGGATACAAAGAAAGATACAATAGACTACAACCGTGATAAAATCATTCTTTCAATTCTTATAACCATACTTTCCGTATTCTTTGTTGTAGGTTTATACACATCTTACTTGTATATCAATATTCGTCAGCTTTTTAAGGCAATTATTGCGATATCAAAAGGAAACTACGAAAGACGAATTCGTCTGTTAACCAATATTTTCACGCCTTTCGAGATTGTTTTTCTTGGAACCGAGTTCAACAGAATGATTAACCAGATTCACAAATCCTATGTTCAAATAAAGAAGAAGAACAAAGAGCTAAAGCAGCTTGATGAATTTCGTTCAAATATGATTGATACGGTTAGTCATGAGTTCAGAACTCCGTTAACAAGTATTCAGGGATATACCTCAAGACTTTTGAGGCAGGATATTGAAATTGATGAAGAAACAAAACAAAAATCTCTTAAAATAATAAAACGCCAATCAGAACGGCTTAAAAGAATGATAGAAGATTTACTTGTTATTCCGGATATTGAGGGTGCAAAATTAAACTTTAATTTGGTTAATATTCCTATTAATACGGTTATAGAAAACTCTATTTTACTGGTAAAAAATGATTCAGGGAAAGAGATTATAAATAATATACAAGAAAACTCAACTGAAATTATTGCAGACAATGACAGGATTGAGCAGGTATTCGTTAACCTGATAGAAAATGCTGTTAAATATTCAAAAGAAGGAACACCAATCAAACTAAGCAGCGATTTTGAAGACGGTAAATTGGTAGTGAGTGTTCAAAATGAATACGATGTTATTCCAAGAGAAAAATTGAAAACTTTGTTTGAAAAGTTTTCACGTTTGGATGACTCAACGACACGTACGACGAGAGGAACAGGACTCGGTTTGTACATTGTAAAAGGTCTTGTTGAAGCTATGAATGGTGAAATCAGATTGTACTCAAATGAAGAATGCGGGTTTTGTGTAAAAGTTTATATGCCGATTGCATAAAGGATAATATTATGGATAATTATTATGAACTCAAAATTTCTATAAATCCTGAAATTGAAGATATTGTTGCGGATATTTGTTTTACAAATCTTGCTTGCGAAGGAGTTGTACTAGCGGAAGAAACGTATAAAGATTTGGTTATGACTGCTACAACAGAAGGAACTCTGAGAGTATTTCTGACAGATATTCAGGAAAATCCGATTGAGATACTAAAAACTGAGCGTGAACTTCTTAAATCCCGCGGTTTTAGCAATGAAGAGCTCGGAAGTTGGGAAATAACAATAGATGAAAAAGAAAACCAGGATTGGTCTAAAAAATGGAAAGAAAAATGGACTGTAACTCATGTTACAGACAAAATCTCAGTTGTTCCAAGCTGGCTATCTTATACTCCTAAAGAAAACGAAATTACAATAACTCTTGATCCGGGTTGTGCTTTCGGAACGGGCACACATCAAACAACGCAGCTTTGTATGAAAGCATTGGAAAAATACTTGAAAAAAGGTTGTACAATGGCAGATATCGGCACCGGCTCGGGTATTTTGGCAATATTAGCCCGAAAATTGGGAGCATCAAGAGTTTATGGATGTGATAATGACAATACTGTTATTGATGTTGCATCAAAAAATGCAGAGGTAAACGAAGTCAAATGTACTTTTGAACTCAATACTGCAGACAAAATAACCGATAAATATGATTTTGTTTGTGCAAATATTCTCCACAATGTTCTTTTTGAGATTATGGGTGATTTAAAAAATATTTTGAAAGACGACGGAATTTTATCTTTGAGCGGGATATTGGACGAGAAAAAAGATGTGGTATTGCAGGCTATAAAAAGAGAAAATCTGAAAATAATTGATACTATAACTCAGGATCAGTGGATTTCATATGTTGTAACAAAATAAACTGCTTAAAATAGTTTCAATTATAGTTCTCCGAATAAATCATATTCCGAAGCGTCAGTTATTTTTATAAGTTCTATATCGCCGGGGATTACAGTTTTTTTTGTTTTTATGTTTACTATTCCGTCAACTTCAGGAGCATCATACTGAGTGCGGGCTACAACTTCTCCGTTATCTGAAAATGCTTCAATTATGCAGGGGATTTTTTTCCCGATAAATCTTCTATTTCTTTCAAGAGATATTTTTTGCTGAATGCTCATAAGTTCGGCAAATCTTTTATGTGCTGTTTTTTTGGAAACCTGCGGTTTCATATCATAAGACGGTGTTCCTTTTTCACGCGAGTATTCAAAAATGCCTACACGGTCAAAATTCATATCTTTGATAAATTGTTTTAAATGTTCATAATGTTCTTCTGTTTCCTGCGGATATCCGACTATAAATGTTGTTCTGATTGAAACATTAGGAATATGTTTTCTTATATTTTTTATCAATTCTCTGTAATCAAAAACAGGTCTGTTCATAAGTTTAAGCATTTCAGGATGCGAGTGCTGAAGCGGAATATCAACATATTTGACTACTTTTTCACATTTGGCAATAGTATCTAAAAGCCTGTCGCTCATTGTAGTCGGATAAGCGTACATTATTCTTATCCAACCCAAACCGTCAATTTTATTTAGCTCCTCTAAAAGCTCCGAGAGCATTGGTTTTTTATAAATATCAACACCGTATCCTGTTGAATCCTGTGCAATAAGGATAATCTCAGTTACACCTCGTTCAACAAGTTTTTTTGCTTCTGAGATAATATCTTCCATTTTTCTGGAATGATAGTTCCCTCTGAGGTATGGAATAATACAATATCCGCAGCGATAATTGCAGCCGTCGGCTATTTTTATATAAGAGCTTGCACCCATTGTAATCTGTTGGCGTTCAACATTTTCGGGGTAAATATAATTTGGTTTTTTGCTGACTTCAGACACATAATCTTTATCAATATTTTTGACAACTTCAATAATTTTATTAAAATCGGTAGCTCCGACCACCCCTGCAATTTCGGGGATTTCTTTTTTTAGTTCTTCGGGGTGTTTTTGAGCAAGACATCCTGCAACTATAACTTTTTTACCTTTTTCTATAAGTTCCAAAATTGTGGAGATTGATTCTCTTTCCGCATCACAAATAAAAGAGCAGGTATTTACGATAACTATATCTGTTTCATTTTCGTTAAGCGTAATTTCATACCCGTTTTGGGATAGAATACCCAAAATGAGTTCTGAATCAACAAGATTTTTTGCACACCCATGACTTATAAGAGCTATTTTTTTCATACCCTAAGTTTACCACAAATATTCAGGAGATTCTTTGCGCAGCGTTTAATAAAACTTACTCATTTACATCTATCTTACATCTGACTGAACCATGTTTGATGTAAAGTATTTGTTTGATACTTTTACTATGTCAGAAGCAGTTACCTCATCAATTAATTTTATATATTTATTTAAAAAGTCATAACCAAAACCGTATGCTTCAAAGAATCCTGTACTGGAAGCTTTTTCTGAGTTTGTTTCACGTGCAACTATAAAACCGCCTTTCAGCCTATCTTTAGCGTCTTGAAGTTCTGTATCCGAAACAAATTCGGTTTTAAGTTTATTTACCTCACTTAACATTTTTTCTCTTGAGTATTCTAATGTTTTTGGATTTGTTCCGATGTATGTCATAAATATTCCGCCGAGCATTTTGGGTGAGTATGCTGAGCCGAGTTGATAAGCAAGCCCGTCAGACTCTCTGAGGTTTCTGTATAGACGTGAACTCAGACCTGAGCCAAGCATTGTATCTATAACTTTTAATGTCACAAAGTCTTTTTTATCCTGAACGCCTGCCGTCTGCCAGCCTATAAATAGCCAAGAGGTTTTAATGTCTTTTACCTTTTGGTTAATTATTTTGGGAGAAGAAAGTTTTGTTACGCTACAATTTTTGTAATCAAATTTTGGAGCGGTTGACTGATGTAGCATTGAGCCAAAAGTTTCTGCTATTGTTTTGGGGTCGACGTTTCCGTTAATTGATATTATTATATTTTTTGAGTCAAGAACTTTATTATAGTATGAAATGACGTCTGCCCTTGTTACTGACGGTAGGGTTTTTTCAAGTATTTTGTTTGTATGAGAGTAAACACTACCTTCATAAATTGCGGTTTTGAAGTTTTCAATTGCAATATTCATAGGATTATCTCTACGCTGTTTAATTTTTGACAAAATCTCAGTTCTTGTTTTTTCAATTTCATAATCATCAAACAATGCGTTATTAAGTATCTCATTTAAAACATCAAGAGTTTTTTCTATTTGAGCTGTTGTAGTCTGAATGTTAACAATAAAGAAGTCTTCGTCGCAGGAAGGTTTAATCTCTATACCATTTTCGTCCATAATTTGTGCCAGTTCCTGAGAAGAATATTTTTTTGTTCCTTTAAGCATAACTTTTGCGGTAAGCGTTCCTTCTCCGGGGACTTTCTCAATAAATTCTCCACCTTTTGCTATTATGCTTATTGCAATAATGTCGTTATTTTTGTTTTCATTAATTATAAGTGTTGCTCCGTTATCAATCTGATATTTAGTGATGCCGCTGCTTTCGGATATTTTCGTATAGGTATGCGTTTTTTCTTCTTTTGGTTTAATATTTTTCATTGATTCCGGAAGAATAATTGAAACAGCACTCTTATTTACGCCTAAATATTTTTGAGCGGCAGATTGAACATCACCGGTGGTTACTTTTTTTATTTCTTCAATATAGTTATTATATAAATTTGAACTTCCGGTAAGAGCCATTGTATATCCAAGTTCAGATGCTATATTTGCTGTTGACTCTCTGGAATAAAAAGTATCCTGAATAATCTTATTTTTTGCAACTTGAAGCTCTTCTTCCGTTATTCCGTATTTTTGTATCGCTGTAATATTATCAAAAATAGCTTTTTCCAGTTTTTCATAACCGTACGGTGCATAATTTGCAGTTATGTATATTATTCCATCATCACGGAAGCTTCCGTTTGATGCTGAAATTGAATAAGCTAAACCTTTTTGTTCTTGTATATCTCTGTATAATCTTGAAGATTTGCCGCCGCCAAGAACTTCTCCCAAAACATCAAGGGCAACGGTTTGTTTGTTATTAATATCCGCTCCTCTAAAACCTATCATCATATATCCTGATTGAGTGTCAGTATATTCAATATTACGTTTTTGTGACTGAAGTTGATGTTCTTTTCGAAAAACTTGTTTTATCGGCTTCTTATAAGGTTGATTAAAAGATTGGCTTACTTTTTCAATTGTTTTAGCCGTATCAACATCTCCCGTAATAATTGTTATCATATTTGAAGGTGAATAAAATTTGTTGAAGTAGTCTAAAATTTCTTCTCTGCGCATTGTGCCGACGTTTTCCGCGGAGCCTATAACCTGTCTTTTATAAGGGTGATGAGTATACATAAGTTGGTTTAGGTTATTATAAACCTTTCTTGACGGGTTATTCAAATCTTTGAAGATTTCCTCAATAACAACTTTTCTTTCCTGTTCCAACTCTTTTCTCGGAATTTGCGGATTAAGAAGCATATCGGAATGTAAATCAAGTGCTGTATCAAAATCTGCCGAAGGTATAGTTATATAATAATGAGTAAAATCTTTGCTTGTAGCAGCATTAACAACACCTCCCTTCGATTCCAGGATTCGGTCCATATCGCCTGTCGGATGTGCTTTTGTTCCTTTAAAAAATAAATGTTCCAAAAAATGCGAGATGCCGTTATTTTTATCGTCTTCATTAATTGACCCGGTTTTAATCCAAGTGTCTATTGTGACAATCGGGTTGTTGTGAATTTCATATACAACAAGTGTTTGTCCGTTCGGAAGTTTTTGTACGGTAAAATCTTGTGCAGAAACATTCGGAATGTTTATTCCTACAACAAACAAAAATAACACACAAAATATAATCAGACGTTTAATATTACACATATAATTTCCTCTCCTGTTCTTATTTATATTTATAATAATACATTATGTTTTTATTTTCTATAGTCGTATTGTTACAATCTTTTTATTTTATTATTTTTGGAATAAAATTAAAGACAATCGGAGAGTTGAGGAAATGAAAGAAAAAGTTTTAGTATTGGGGTTGTCAAAAAGCGGTATCTCAGCTGCAATTGCTGCTAATAAAAGAGGTGCAGATGTATATATAACAGAAGGCAAGGAGCCTAAAGAAGAATATAAAGAAAAAATAGAAGAGCTTAAAAAACTTGGAGTTCATATAGAAACAGGCGGTCATACGGATGCTTTTATAGAGGGTTCAAGTTTTGCAATTACAAGTCCCGGAATTCCTCCTAAGTCAGAAATTTTTCAAAAATTAAAAGAAAGAAATATCCCGATAATATCAGAAATCGAGTATGCATACAGAAATACGGAAATTCCGTTTATTGTTATCACCGGAACAAACGGAAAAACAACAACCACGGCTTTGGTTTCTCACATTTTAAGCAAAAAATATTCAGCACCGGTGTGCGGAAATATTGGCGTTCCTCCGACATCTCTTATAGATGGAAAGCACGACTTTTTAGTCTGTGAAGTAAGTTCTTTTCAGGCAGAAATGACGGAACATTTCAGGGCAAAAATTGCCTGTTGGACTAACTTTACTCCTGACCATATTGATTGGCACGGTGGATTGGAAAATTATTTTAAAGCAAAAGCAAAGTTGTTTTTAGGTTCTCAGGCTCCGGAGTACGCAGTTTTAAACGCTCAGGATTTAAGATTGGCAGAGTTTTCAAAAGAATGCAAAAATGTTGTTATGTTTGATGATGACAAAGATTGTTACATTAAAGGTGAGGCAATTTATTATAAAGATGAAAAAATTATTACGCTTGAAGATTGTCCTTTGATAGGTCATCATAACTATCAAAACGTGATGTGCGGAATTGTAATAACCAAACTTTTGGGTATGAAAAATGAAGATATTCGTGAGCAAATAATGTCATTTACTCCGCCGGAACACCGTCTTGAAAAAGTTCGTGAAATGGACGGAATAACTTTTTACAATGATTCTAAAGCGACAAATCCCGAAGCTTCTATTGTTGCGATTGATTCGTTCAATGATGTGGATGTAGCTCTTATTTTGGGAGGAAGAGATAAAAACACGGATTTAACAGAAATGTGTAATTCGATTAATAAACATATTCATACAGTGCTTTTAATCGGCGAAGCAACTCAAAGATTTGAAGAAAACTTAATAAAAAACGGATTTAGTAATATAATAAAAGAAAGCAGCATGGAAAATGCAATCGACAAAGCTATTGAACTAAAACCGGATGTGGTTCTTTTATCACCTGCTTGTGCAAGTTTTGATATGTTCAAAAGTTATGAACACAGAGGAGATGTTTTCAAACAGTATGTCTTATCAAAATAAAGAAATTTACAGTTCTCAAAATATGCAATCGGACAGACCGCTGTTGGTTGCGGTAATATTTCTTATTGTAATCGGGCTGATGGCAATTTTTTCGGCGAGTGCACCAAAGTGTGTTGAAATGGGTGTTAATCCGGCAAGATTTTTGATACAGCAGGTTATAGGTGTAATTATCGGTTTTGCCGGTTTAAAGCTTTTGTCGAATTTTCATTATAAAAAACTTTTGTCATACACAATGCCTTTTACTCTTTTTGTTATTATAATGTTGGTTTTGGTAAAAGTTGCAGGTGTCACTGTTAACGGAGCTCAGAGGTGGATTAACATTGGTCCTATGAGTCTGCAGCCGTCAGAATTTGCTAAACCTGCCATAGTAATGCTTTTGGCTGCGGTTTTTACTAAAAATACTATTCTACTTGATGAGAAAAAAATTACACGGGCTTTTGTTCCGATACTTATAATGATTTGTCTTATATTTATTCAGCCGAATTTAAGTATGGTAATTTTATTGCTTGCAACCTCTGTTGCTATTTATTTATGTGCAGGGGGTTCTTTCAAACTCATTCTGAGTTATGCGGCGTTAATGATACCGCTGCTTTTAATGAAAGGTCTGAAAGGGTATCAGTCTTCAAGAATAACGACATGGCTCCATCCGGAATCAGACCCTCTCGGTGCAGGCTATAACATTATTCAGTCTCTTGTAGCATTTGCTTCAGGCGGACTCTACGGAGTCGGGTACGGAGGTTCAAAACAAAAGCTCGCCTGGCTTCCGGAAGCGCATACTGACTTTATATATGCAGTAATCGGTGAAGAATACGGTTTTATAGGTTGTTTATTAATAGTTTGTTTATTTTGGACAATTCTGCAAAGAGGTTTTAGTATAGCGTCAAAGTGTCAGGATATGTATGGAAAATTGCTGGCATTAGGGCTGACTTTTTCAATTTGTTTTCAAGGATTTACAAATATGTTTGTTGCAAGTTCATTTGTACCTGCAACGGGTATTCCGATGCCATTTATAAGTTATGGAGGCTCTTCTGTTATGGTATCATTATGGATGGTCGGAATACTTTTGAATATATCAAAAGATAATGTGACAAGAGGAAGATTTGGTAATGTCAGAAATATACAATAATAAATATTTTGTTACCGGAGGTGGTACCGGAGGTCATATTTACCCTGCGTTGGCTATTGCCGATACTTTGACTGAAAGTGGTGCAAAAGTATATTATGTTGGTAATAAACGAAATATGGAGTACGAACTAGCCTCAAAAAAGGGGTATAAATTTCTTCACGTAAGCGTTAAAAGTATGCCAAGGGCGTTAAATCTTAATTTTTTTTGGTGGGGTGTAAAACTTGTAAAAGCAATTTTATATTCGGTTAAATACATAAAAAAATATAAACCTTCAGTTGTTTTTGCAACAGGAGGTTATGTTTCGGCTCCGATGATTTTTGCCTGCAGAATAACAAATACACCTTATATCATGCATGACTGTGATGCTATGCCCGGGCTTGTTACAAGAAAGTTGTCAAGAAGAGCTAAATATGTAACGCTTGCGTTTGAAAAGGCAAAAAAATACATTCCCAATAAACGTGCAATTGTTACGGGAAATCCGATAAGAGAACAGTTTAAGACTTTAACGAAAGAAAAAGCAAGACAGGAACTGGGTCTTGATAATACAAAGCTTACGCTTGCAATTATGGGTGGTTCTCAGGGAGCAAAATCAATTAATCATTCAGCTGTTGAACTTCTCAAAGAGTTCTCTCAGGAGCTTGGTTTACAGGTGATTTTTCAGACAGGAAAGAAAAATTATGATGAGATTACAGAATACCTAAAACAAATTTATCCCGCTTGGGAACAGGATAAAAACCTCGTTGTAAAACCTTATTTTGACAATATGGTATCTGTTTTAAAAGCTGCTGATATTGTTGTTTCAAGAGCAGGCTCGCTGAGTATTTCCGAGATTTGTGCATCAAATGTAGCGCCTATACTTATTCCGTATCCGCACGCAGCTGCAAATCATCAAAGACTTAATGCAAAATCAATGCTTGAAGCAGGAGCTTGTATATATATAGAAGATGCCGAGCTTGAACCTAATAAATTAAGAAATACAATAGTGGAACTGATAAACAACCCTATCAAAATAAGCTATTTAAAACAAAATGCTTCATACCTTGCAAAACCTGATGCAACAAAAGAGATTGCAGGGATGATACAAAGTATTTCATGAAAATAATGCTATATACATTTACCACCATTTGCAATATAATACCCGTATGGATAAGAAAGTTATTTCTACAAACAGAAAAGCTTTTCATGACTTTTTGATTTTTGACAAATTTATCGCAGGGATGGTGCTGACCGGAACGGAGATTAAATCAATCAGAAAAGGTACGGTTAATCTTAAAGATTCTTTTGCAAAGATTGAAGACAATGAAATGTTTTTATACGGAATGCATATCTCACCTTATGAACAGGGCAATCGCTTTAACCACAAGCCTGACAGGGTTAGAAAACTTCTGCTGCAAAAAAGAGAAATACTAAAAATTCAGGACAAGGTAAAAAAAGATGGTGTAACAATTGTACCATTAGAATTGTTTTTATCAAAAGGTTTTGCTAAAATAGAAATCGGGTTGGCAAAAGGTAAAAAGATTTACGATAAACGGGAAGCTATAACCAGGAAAACACAGGAACGCGATATAGCAAGACTCGTAAAAAGATGAGGATATGCGGATGTTTAACAGAGAATCAATATTAAAAAGTTTAAATACCGAAAATTATTATATAGACAAACATTCTCTCGATTTATTTCTTGATGACTGGAGAATAGAAGCCATCTATGAAGATGAAGACGGGCTTGAGTTCTATGATGAACTTGCACTGGAAAAAATTAAAAGAGGTATATCTCTTAAAGCACAAGGTTTTACGGATGAACAAATTGTAGCAAAACTTGCAAAAATAGAAGCAAAAGTTGAAAAATTTGAGCAGCCGCCAAAGCCGGTTCAACCTGTAATTTTGGATGAAAACGGAGAGGAAATAGAAGGTAAACTTGAAGAAGTTGCCAATAATATTGCTGTACAAGAAGCAAAACAGCAACTTGAAGAAGAAAATGCACAGCAACAGGCAGTTCAGGCTCAAGGAAAAAGCTTTACTCTGGATGTTTCAAGTCAAACACTCCAAATGCTTGCGGAAGCAGTTGCGAAGAAAATCAGTGACGATATTACAAACTCTAACTTAACCGAAAAACTTATTGAAGCAGGCGGATATAAAAGAGATAACGAGATTTTAGCTCAACAAGTAAAGGAACTAATTGAACATAACAGAGAACTCTCAAAACGAATTGAGCAGCTCGAAAGCCATGAATCAAAAAGCTTTTGGGCTCGTTTCCGCAAGGGTAAATAATTTGATTAATACCCACCTTAACCCTCCCTAATCAGGGAGGGAGTAACTCTTGACTTTTGCTTGCAAAAGTATAGAGATATGGGAGGGTTGTAATATACTAGGATAGAATGAACTATAAAAAATTTTTAAATAATTTAGATAAGAAGCTGCATCAATATTTTGAACTCCACAAAGAACACATTAATTGTTGTTTGGGGTGTTCTTCCTGTTGTGAAACGGGGGATTATCCGCTTTCTGAGCTGGAGCTTGAATATTTGATGCAGGGATATGCCAAGCTTACAGATGAGAATAAAATTACAGTTCAGAATAATATAAGAAACATAGTTAAAGGCGGGGCATGTCCGTTTTTGATTGATAAAAAATGTTCTGTTTATTCGTACAGACCTATCATTTGCCGTGTTCACGGACTTGCATATATTTGTCACGATGATGTTGTAAAGGTTCCGTATTGTGCAAATGAATGTAAAAATTACACTAACGTATACAAAGACGGCGAGATAGAAATTAATCCCATTAAGGAAAATCTTGACACTGCAGAATTATTAAAGGAGTTTAATTTTGGTGAAGTCAGAAACCTTGCAGATTGGATAATCATTCAATCTTAATACCTTCATGCCCTATTGTCTTTTTGCCTTTTTTCAAAAAGGCATGCCTTTAAAATTTTGATTGTTTTTATTATGGAAGTGTAAGTTTCACAATTTATCACTGTTATAAAAACTGTCAAGAAATGTTACAAAAAATCATGCTAAAACTGTTACAAAGTTAATAATATTTCGAAATGTAAACCTGTTGGTATGACTACATTTCAGCCCTTTAATAAGTTTTATTAAAATTTTGATTACAAGACTTTTTTGAATTATCATTTATATAGTGGATTAGATTTGGGAAAGAGAATGTTATTCTCTTAATAGAGGTAGTTTATTATTATAGAAATAAAATAGCTAACCTTACTCAATGTACGATTAGGAGGTTTATCAGTCATATGCAAAACAGTTTAAACAAGGAAGGAAATATAGTAGAATTTTCATCAACAAGGGCAGCTGCGGGTACTGCTACAGATGTTATGCATAATTCGGGAATGCCGAACAGAGAATTTATATCTCAGGTTGCACAGCTTCAGGCTCAACAAATTAAGCCTGTAAAACTTGAGAATATTCATGTAATTAAAAAAGACGGCACGAAAGAAAATTTTGATGATTCTAAAATCGTTAATGCTATATCCAAGTCTGCTACAAGAGTATTGGTAAAACTAAGCGACGAAGAAGTTAAAAATATCTGCGATTTTGTTGCAATTAATATTGCAAAAAGCGGTAAGACAGAAATTACAATTGCAGAGATGCATAATTTTGTAGAAGGTGCATTGGAAGCTCTTAATCCGAGTGTTGCACAAAGCTACAGAAACTACAGAAACTATAAACAAGACTTTGTTCATATGTTGGATAAAGTTTACCAAGAATCTCAAAGAATCATGTACATTGGTGATAAAGAAAACTCCAATGCTGATTCAACATTAGTTTCAACAAAGCGTTCTTTAATTTTCAATGAACTTAACAAAGAATTATACAAAAAGTTCTTCTTAACAGTAGACGAACTTCAGGCAATCAGAGACGGTTATATTTATATCCACGACATGTCCGCAAGACGTGACACAATGAACTGTTGTTTATTTGATGTTGCATCAGTTCTTAAAGGCGGATTTGAAATGGGTAATCTTTGGTACAATGAGCCAAAATCACTTGATGTCGCTTTTGACGTAATAGGCGATATCGTAATGGCTGCAGCAAGTCAACAATACGGCGGATTTACCGTACCGGAAGTTGATAAGATTTTGGCACCTTATGCTGAAAAAACATACGAAAGACAAAATGAAAAATATTTATGCTTAGGACTGGACTTTGAAAAAGCAAGAGAGGCTGCTTTAAATGATGTTCAAAAAGATTTTGAACAAGGTTTCCAAGGTTGGGAATACAAATTTAACACTGTTGCGTCATCTCGTGGTGATTATCCGTTCATCACGGTTACAGCAGGTCTTGGTACCGAACAGTATGAAAAAATGGCTACAAAGGCTATGTTAAAGATTCGTATGAACGGTCAGGGCAAGAAAGGAAACAAAAAACCTGTATTATTCCCGAAAATAGTTTTCTTGTATGACGAAAACATTCACGGTGAAGGCAAAATCAATTATGATTTGTTTGAAGCAGGTATTGAATGTTCTAAGAAAGCTATGTATCCTGACTGGTTATCACTTTCAGGTGAAGGTTATGTAGCATCTATGTACAAAAAATACGGCAGAGTTGTTTCTCCGATGGGTTGCAGAGCATTCTTATCACCATGGTACGAAAGAGGCGGTATGGAGCCGGCTGATGAAAACGATAAACCAATCTTCGTTGGTCGTTTCAACATCGGCGCAATAAGCTTACACTTACCAATGATTTATGCTAAGGCTAAAAAAGAAAGCAGAGATTTTTATGAAGTTCTTGATTATTATATGGAACTCATCAGACAACTACATATCAGAACTTATGAATACTTGGGAGAAATGAAAGCATCAGTTAACCCGTTAGCATACTGTGAAGGCGGATTCTTGGGCGGTCATTTGGGTATTCACGACAAGATTAAACCGCTATTAAAATCAGCAACAGCATCATTTGGTATTACAGCATTGAACGAACTTCAAGAACTTTACAATGGAAAATCTCTTGTTGAAGACGGTCAATTCGCTATTGAAGTTATGGAATACATTAACAAGAAAGTTGCTGAGTTCAAGAAAGAAGACGGCAATATGTACGCGCTTTACGGCACACCTGCTGAAAACCTCTGCGGTTTACAGGTTCAACAATTCCGTAAAAAATACGGTGTTGTATCTCACGTATCTGATAAACCATACGTTTCAAACAGTTTCCACTGCCACGTAAGTGAAGATATTACACCGATTCAAAAACAAGATCTTGAAAAGAGATTCTGGGATTTGATGAACGGGGGTAAGATTCAGTATGTAAAATATCCGCTTGACTACAATACAGATGCAGTTAAGACTCTTGTATTAAGAGCAATGGATATGGGCTTTTATGAAGGGGTTAACCTTTCACTTGCATACTGCGATGATTGTGGTCATGAAGAATTGAGCATGGATGTTTGTCCGAAATGCGGAAGCCGTAACCTTACAAAGATTGACCGTATGAACGGATATCTTTCATACTCTCGTGTAAAAGGCGATTCTCGTCTTGCAGACCATAAGATGGAAGAAATTGCAGACAGAAAATCCATGTAAGGGTAAATGGGTAAATAAAATAATTAACAAAGGGCGGATAAATTATCCGCCTTTTTTGTTTTAAATATTTATAAACCGTTTAAACTCTTTTAAGAACCCTTCCCAGCCATTTTTCCAGAGAGAAGCAGTACCTTTGTAATAATCTTCATAGTCTGCAATGATGTTTCTCGGTAGTTCTTTACCGGCGCTAAGAGTTTGCGCAATTTCTTCAAGGTAATCATTTTGAGCCTCTTTATACTCAATATCCTGATATCTCATATCTTCATCGGCTTCATAGTGAACTAAAGCGTGGTAAGCACATTCTATATTTTTATCCATAGAGTCCGGAAAAAGTTTCAAAGCTTCACGTACGCAGCGTCGTTCTGTCAGAACGGAATATACAAGTCTTCCGACAAATTTTCGGTTATTTAACAACTCTTGAGTGTTTTGTTGGTTCAATATTTACTCCGCTAATATTTGTATGGATCGACAATTTTAATATCAAATTCCGGATTATTTGGTCCAAAATTTGCGTTATAATTTTGTTTGGGGCCTTCGGATAAATCTATTGCGTTTGGATTTTTTTGCTCTCCGTCTAAATATTTGGCAAACCTTCTTTGCGCCTGAACCATACTTTGTTTAGGCCTTTTTTGGTTTGTGCAGGCGGTTGTACTGATACAAATCAGAGATAACATTATGAGAAAAATTATCGTTTTTTTCATACTTACACCTCGTCTACTAAAATTATAATAAATTTTTTTAAAAATTCATCCTTCTAATGAACTATTTTATTAGGCAAGCTGAAAAATGATTTTCTGTTCTTTCTTTCAAATCAGGATTTGTTTTTGTACATATTGAAGGGTTGCAATATTTACATCTTGGGTGGAATTTACAGCCATTTATTTTTTCTTGGATACTTGGCGGAGCTCCCTCAATTGTTTTTAGTTTTAGAGCCGGATTGATTGCGGGTAAAGAATTCAGAAGTGCGATTGAATACGGGTGCAGAGGATTGCTGAAGAAATCTTTTGAAAGAGCTTCTTCTACAATATGTCCAGAGTACATTATTGAGATATTGTCAGCATAGTTGCTGACTAAGGCTAAATCATGTGAAATCAGTAAAATAGTTGTTCCAAACTCTTTTTTTATGTCATATAACAAATCCATAATTTGTTTTTGTATAGTAACATCAAGAGCTGTGGTCGGCTCATCTGCAATAATAAGCTCAGCATTTGTTGCAAGTGCCATGGAGATAATAATCCTTTGTTTCATGCCGCCGGAAAGTTCGTGAGGATAAAATTTTAGCTTATTATCTATGTCCGGAATTTTTACTAAATCCAAAACCTCTTTTGCTTTTCTTTTTGCCTGATTATGTGATACGTGAGTATGTACCATAATTGACTCAATAATTTGATTTCCTATTGTATATAACGGGTTTAATGATGTCATTGGGTCTTGCGGTATAAGAGCTATTTTATTTCCGCGAAGTTCTCGTATTTGTTTTTCTTTATAATAGAGTAAATTTTCACCGTTAAAAATAATTTCTCCGCTTTTTATTACTGCGGATTTTGGAAGTAAACGTATAATAGACATTGCAGTAATTGTTTTTCCGCAGCCGGATTCTCCCGCCAAAGCTCTTAGTTCACCCTTTTTCAGAACCAAATTAATATCATATAGGGCCTGATACTCACCAAAAAATAAATTTAAATTTCTGATTTCTAAAAGCTTATCCATAATAAATATTATTCTTAATTTAGTATAAACAGTCAATAGACCGCAGGGAGTAATTAAAAATATTAGAATTATTCATATACCAAAATATATATTTTGGTATGTTATATGTTTATTAAGTTATAATATTATTATGGAAAATTTGGAGCAGATAAAAAAAGCTGTAGAAGTGGAAGTTAAGTATCAATATATTAATATTAACGGGAAAACTAAAAGCTTTTCTTCTTTTATTTGTGCTGAATTGAAAAAAGAAATAAAATCTTCCAAGAATCCAAAATGGCAAATTTTATTGGAGCATTTTCAACGATATCCTATGGATACGCTTTCCCAAAGGAAAAAATCACTTGAAAGACTTGTCTCGGTTATAAAATCAGATATAGAACAAAAAAGTACAGAAAACGTTAAAGATAAAAAACTGACGTTAAAATCAGATGTGATGTATCTTAAAGGTGTCGGTCCAAAACTCGCGTATCTGCTTAATAAACTTGGGATTTATACGATTTCTGACCTGCTTTATTATTTCCCGAGAAAACATGTTGATTATTCAACAAGAACAAGAATAAGGGATTTGGAGGTTGGTGAAACAACAACGATTTTTGGTGTGATAAAAAGCGTTGAAGCTTTTAATACCAAAAGTAACCTCGGTGTCCTTAAGGTTAAAATCAGTGACAATTCCGGCAGTATTGATTTAAACTTTTTTGTTTCAAAAGCAAACAGGTTTGCACTTGAAAGGATGAAAAGCCAATTCCCGAAAGGCTCCGGAATAATGGTTTCAGGGCTTGTTAAGCTTAACTCATATGACGGCAGACTAACGCTGGATAAACCAACGTATTCAATAACTGATTATGAGATTACTCAAAACCAAAATCTTAATTTAGCAAGAATAGTCCCTATTTATCCCCTTAGTGAAAATCTGAATATAAAATCTTTACGAAAAATTATTTTTAATGCAATTCAGTTGTTTAAGAGTGAAATCCCAACAGTTTTGCCGGAACACATTATAAAAAAATACCATCTTTTAGAAAAAAGCGAAGCAATTGAGCAGATTCATTTTCCAAGTGATAATGATAAGCTTCAGCAGGCAAGATACACACTCGTTTTTGAGGAATTGTTTTTAATCCAGTTAAGACTTGCACTTCTTCGGGCAGAAAATAATAAACACATATTATCTATTCCTTTAGAAATTAAAAAAGACGGACTTGTAATGAAGTTTATTGAAAGCCTGCCGTTTAAACTTACAGATGCTCAACAAAGGGCTGTTAATGAGATCTTAAATGATTTACATTCATCAAAACCAATGCAAAGACTTCTTCAAGGTGATGTAGGGAGTGGTAAAACCGTGGTTGCAACAATAATGCTGCTCGCTGCAATAGAAAACGGTTATCAAGCTGCGATTATGGCCCCGACTGAAATATTAGCTCAGCAGCATTATAATAATATGATAAATTGGCTCACACCTCTCGGAATAAAAATAGAACTCTTTTTGGGAAGTATCGGGAAAAAACAGAGAAAAATCTCAGAAACAAATCTAAGAAACGGTCAGGCAGATATTGCAATCGGAACGCATGCTCTTATTCAGGAGAATATTGATTTTGCAAACCTCGGTGCAGTGGTTATTGATGAACAGCACAGATTTGGGGTTAAACAACGTCTAGCACTCAGAAAAAAATCACAAAATCCGCAGATTTTAACAATGACAGCAACCCCGATTCCGAGAACTCTTGCAATCACAATGAACGGAGATTTAGACTTAACAATAATAGATGAACTCCCCAAAGGCAGAAAACCGATTATTACAACAATGACAAACTCTCGCAGGCAAATTGCAGATTTAATAAGACGAGAAGTCGAGGCGGGACGTCAAGCGTATATCGTTTACCCCCTTATTGAAGAGAGCGAGACGCTTTCCGCTAAGGCTGCAACGATTGAAAAAGAAAAATGGCAAAAAGAAGTTTTCCCTGAATACAAAATCGGACTTCTGCATGGCAAACTGAAAAACGATGAAAAAGATGATGTGATGAATAAATTTAAGAATAAAGAATACGATATTCTTGTTTCTACAACGGTTGTTGAGGTTGGGGTTGATGTTCCTAATGCAACGGTAATGGTGATAGAAAACGCTGAACGCTTTGGATTATCTCAGTTACACCAATTAAGAGGACGTGTTGGGCGTTCTGAACTGCAGTCGTATTGTGTTCTTTCTTCTTCTACTCGCTCTCAGGAAACAAAAGCAAGGCTGAATATTATGACTCAAACTAACGACGGTTTTGTTATTGCAGAAAAAGATTTGCAGCTGAGAGGTCCGGGAGAGTTTTTGGGAACCCGTCAGAGTGGTTTACCCGATATGATTATTGCTGATATTGTTAATGATGCTAAAATCCTTGAACTTGCAAGAAGTGAAGCAATAGATTTTGTAAAAAAATACAACATTGATGACTATCCGTTATTAAAAGATGCAAAAGCACTAAACTACGATGGTGATTTATTCGGTGCGGGTTGATTACCGGAGTCCTTGTTCGGGGTGGGCTGAGTTCGATTTGATAATCTCGTAATACTCATTTTTATCGATATTTACACCCATATTTTTGGTGTCGACAGTAAATTTCTTTTTCTTTTTCGTACTTTTAGGACGCATATCCATTATTCAATAATCTCGTTGTTTTCTCCGACCTGAACGATTGTTGGT
The DNA here is from genome assembly GCA_023805745.1 of Isotricha sp. YL-2021b. NCBI lineage: Eukaryota > Ciliophora > Litostomatea > Vestibuliferida > Isotrichidae > Isotricha > Isotricha sp. YL-2021b. Next base: position 30,388 of record JAJJKW010001478.1, on the reverse strand, counting down.
TTATGAGTTTTTATTTCATTTTCGTTAATTTGTGCGTAGGTTACTATTATAATTTTATCGCCTTTTTGAGCTTTTCTTGCTGCAGCACCGTTAAGACAGAACACTTTTGAACCTCTTTTGCCTTTTAGTGCATAAGTTTGAAATCTTTCTCCGTTATTTATATTTAATATTTCGACTTTTTCCCATTCTAAAATGTTCGCTTTTTCTAAAAATTCTTCATCAACCGTAATTGAGCCGACATAATTGAGATTTGCATCGGTAACGGTTGCTCTGTGGATTTTTGAGTGTAAAAATTCTCTTAACATATATTTCGCCTCAAATTTTATATTACCACAAAGAAAAATAAATATGTACAAAATGGCATTATATATGTTATACTAATCTGCGGATGAGGAGTTTTATATGAAAGTTGATGCGATTTATAATTATAATTCGCCAAGCTACAAGGGTGCGATTTTCAAAGACGGTGCTTTCAAACAGCTTGAGCAAAAATTAAGCGGTCAGGAAAAGGACACCTTGGAAACAATTGTAAAAAATATAGAAAACACAAAGGATGACCACAAGTGGTGGTTTGGCACTCAAACTATCCAAAACGGCAAAGTAAGAATTGCAGTTATAGGGAAAGTAAGACAAGATGGTACACCCAAAAGACCGGGTTGCTTTTTAGATGAAGAAAAAAACTCTTTGGAGCTTTTTAAGAAACTTGCAAAATGGTATAAAGATAACGTTAAAGGGTATAAAGAATAGCTGAATAACAACCAATCTATATAATACTTCTTTTTAGTCGTTCAGAACGATTTTCGCTCAGCAGATTTTTAAGCTTCATGATAGCTTGAGCATGGAGTTGAGAAATTCTTGATTCCGAAACATTAATTGCTTCTCCGATTTCTTTAAGTGTCATATTTTCGTGATAATAAAGAACCATTATTGTTCTTTCTCTTTCGGGTAATCTTTTCAAAGCATCCTCCAACTCTTTTTTAACATCTTTTTCTTCAAGCTTGTCATGGGGGTTAAGTTCTCTTGAATCCTGAATGGTGTCAATTATTTCAATGTCACCATCTGAGGAACCTTTTTTTTCATATATTGATGTAACTGTTGTATCATCCGACAAAAGCTGTTCAACTTTTTCTTTTTCAATACCTAAATAATTTGCAATTTCACTGTTGGTCGCATTACGTCCGAATTTTATTTTAAGCTCTTCTTGAGCTTCTTTTACATCTTTAATTTTTCTTCTTATGCTTCTCGGAAGAAAATCCTGTGAACGAATTTTATCAATAATATTTCCTCTTATGCGGACAAGTGCATAAGTTTCAAATCTTGCACCCATTTTAGGTGAAAATTTTTCAACGGCATCAATCAAACCTTCTACACCAAAAGATGAGATATCTTCAAACGAAAAAGTCGGCGGAAGAGATACTTTAACTCTGCCGACAACATATTTGGTTAAATAAATGTATTGCAGGATGAGAGCATCACGATATTCTTTGTTATCGTGGTCATCAAAATACTTTTGCCACATATCGGCAAGTTCTTCATTTGTTACACGTTTTATCTTGTTGTAAGATGAAGTATCCTGATCCATCCCTCTCTTCCTTGTCCTTTTCTATTCTATCCTTTTTTCTTTTAATCGTTATCGTATATATAGATGAAATTTTTATTATGGAATTTAAGTAAAATTTTGTAGATTTTAAATTGTGCTTTACAAAACTTAATAAATATATTAAAAAAGGCAATTTTTTACATTTTAATGACTTTATATATATACAGGATATACAAAATAACCAAAAAAAGGAGAAATATATGGCTAGAGTATTAATTTCAATGCCTGAAGAATTTTTGGGCAGAATCGATCAAGTTGCGGAAGGCGAAAACAGAACACGTTCTGAACTTATCAGAGAAGCATTAAGAAGCTATATGTATAAAAGCAGAGTAAAAGCTAATACAATGGCTACTAAAAACGCAGCTATTCTTGAGGCTTTGTTAGATTAAAGATTGATTTAACAAAGTTTCCTTGAGAAGCAGGGAAAAACGGATGCAAATAGGATTATACCTGTTTGCAGGAGTGAAGGACGAATAAAAATCGTTCGATTAAAAAAGGAAATCGGGAAATTTTAAGGCCACTCGACATTACGGGTGGCTTTCGTTTTGGGGTAAAAATGTATTTTCTCCTGTTCTTATATTTCTTCAAAAGCGTCAATCATAATATCAACAATAGCTGTTCCTTTATGTTCAATGGCTTTTTTTATTGCAGGAATCAGTTCTTCTTTGTTTGAAACACGTATTGCAAACAAATCATAAGCTTCTGCTATTTTTACAAAATCAGGATTTGTCATCTCAACCTGATAACGGTTATTATATATTTTTTCCTGTATTTGACGAACCATACCCAAATATCCGTTATTCATTATTATTATTTTTACGGGAATATTGTGTTCTCTGCAGGTTGCAAGTTCCTGTAAGTTCATCTGAAATGAGCCGTCGCCTGTTATATTTAGAACAAGGTTATCCGGATTGGCAATATGTGCACCCATAGCAGCCGGAAGTCCAAATCCCATTGTTCCCAAGCCGCCGGATGTTATAAATTTACCCGGTTTATTAAATTTATAAAATCTTGCGGTTAACATTTGGTGCTGGCCGACATCTGTTACAACAATCGGTTCATAACTTCTTGTATATTCTGAAAGAGTTGCCAATACATAAGAAGAGTGCAAACAACTTGAACAGTTGTCCTCCACCTCAAATTCTTCTTTTATAGCTTTTACTTTTTTTATCCAGCTTTCGCTGACAGAATAATCAAAAGGTGTATTTAAATATTGTTTTATAAAATCTTTAGTATCAGCTTTTATTTGCAGTTCAAAATTATCGGATATTAAGTTAAGATTTATGCTTACAATTTTTTTATTTGCACAAAAATCACTTCTTTTGCAGGTGGAACGATCAGAAAATGCTGCGCCAAAAGATATTAATAAGTCACAGTCTTTTAATACCTTATTTGCACATTGCGATCCGTTTATGCCAATCATACCCATGTACAAATCTTCATCAGACGGAAAAATTCCTATTCCCAAAAGTGTTGATACAAGCGGTAATTTATATTTTTTTATAAATTGAAAAAGTTCTTTGGAAGTGTTTATTGCACCGCCGCCCGCTAAGACAAGCGGTTTTTTTGATTCTGATAAAAGTTTGTTTAATTTTTCTATTGCGTTGGAATAATCTTTTGTTTTCAAATCATTTTCAACAATATTTATATTCTTACTTTTGTATTCAGATTCAAGAATATCTCTTGGAAGTACAATTAAAACCGGTCCTTTGACGCCGGTATTTGCGACCGAAAAAGCTTCCTCAAGGATTTGAGTTATATCGTTATTTTTTGTAAGTGCATAAATCTTTTTTGTACAGGATTTTGCCATAGAAACAATATCAACATTTTGAAATACTTTTCCTGTTTTGTTAGATAGCGGAACATCCCCTGCCAGAATAACAAGAGGTGTTGAGTCTGTGTAAGCATTAGCGATACCTGTAATGGTATTTGTAAAACCGGGACCGGCTGTAACAAGAGCAACTCCGACTTTTCCGCTTGTACGAGCGTATCCTTCTGCTGCATGGATTGCAGCTTGTTCGTGTCTTACAAGGTAGTGTGTAATTTTATTTGTGAAAGAAAGCTCATTATAAATACTCAAAACAGAGGCTCCGGGATAGCCAAATATACTGTCAATTCCGAGTTTTAAAAGAGTATTGACCAAATTTGAAGCAACTGTTTTATTTGCACTTGTTTTGTTGATTTGCGTAATCATAGCAAAGTCATTATATATCAACAACAAAAATTTAACAAATTAAAAAGCGGATACAAATTTATAATCAATTAACTGTTTAGATAGCATTATATAAGCCCTTTGGGCTATCATACGGGAGAATACCTAAAAGTAATAATAACGTATATCATATAGAGTACTATGACAAATGAAAGTTACACAGGATATCAATACGACAAGTGTTTATCAAGAGGTATTTGCTCTATAAATCCTACAACGGCATCTTTGCAGGAGGTTGTTTTTATATATTTGAAAATGGCTGCATATTACGGTTTAAAAACAGAAGAATGCGGAAAGCTTGATAAACGAATAGTTAATTTAATTTTAAATACATTATCGGTGTTAAGTTCAAATTATGAAATTTCGAAAACTAATTTTGAGATGATAAATTCCGCATTTAGAAATGAGCTTCCCAAAATAATAAAAGACAATAACGATTGTTTAAATGGCACAAATCTTGATCCATATCTGTTTGAAACAAATATAAATTTAAATGATTATATAAGGTATGGTGAAAGGGAGTTTAATAAAAGAATAAAAAATTTAACTGTTGACGACAGAAGCTTATATAAAATGCTTTTTTTATTAGTTAAAAGCTTTTGCGTTAATATACTTACTTATGAAAGTTATGGCCATGAGCTTAAAGACGAAGTCATATCAGTATTTAAAGTTCTTAATTTATTAAATACTTCGGGTATAAAAAAATCGGAATTAACAGAAAGAATAAAAGATGTGGCCGAAAAAGACTGCGCTTTGATGATAAAAATCCGTAATTATCAGGAAGAATTGTACGGAAAACAAGATGTTGCAAATGTTTCATTTTCTACAACAAAAGGAAAAGCTGTGTTGGTTGTAGGTTCCAATTTAAGGGAGTTGGAACAGATATTAGATGTATTTAACAATACTAATGTTGATATATATACGCACGATAATATGATTTTAGCCCATACATTCCCAAAATTCAGAGAATACAAAAATCTTAAAGGGCAATTCGGACAAGGAATGGAAAGCTGCCTTTTAGATTTTTCAACATTTCCGGGCCCGATTATTCTTACACGACACTCGCTGTTCAACGTAGAAAGTCTGTACAGGGGAATATTATATACAACGGATGTTTCTTATTCTAAAGGTGTAATTTCGATTAAAAATAATAATTTTTCAGAAGTAATAAAATCGGCAAATGAGGCAAAAGGGTTTAAAACCGGAAAGGTTTGTGATTCTGAAGAAATCGGTTTTTCTTTGACAAAAATTATTTCAAAAATAGAAGAAAAACTTGAATCCGGCATATATAATCAAATTATTTTGGCAGGTATCGGCGGATATTCTGCGGAAGAAAAAGAGTATTTTAAAACATTTACAAAACATGCACCTAAAGATGTTTTGATAATAACGCTGTTTTGCTGCAGACAACAAGAAAATGTTGTTTGTATAAATGCAGGAAGTGATGCATCGGGAATGAACAGATTATTTAATAAAATATTAGCTGAATTTTCTCAGAAAATAACATTATTTTTCCCGTATATAGACAGACATACTTTGTCTGTAATTATTAACTTATCAAAAAATAAAAAAGCAAAAATTTATATCGGCAATTGGAATAGGACAGTAATTAATCCGGATGTTGCAGAGTGTTTAAAATCAGAATTTGGTGTTTTTGAAATCACAACGCCAAAAAATGATTTAAATAATTTAAAAGATGTTAAATAAATTGCTCTTATTTAATGGTTGGTGTATATTAGATAATGTTAATGAACGATAATTTTAGCAGGAGTAATGATGTTCAAAACAATAAGAGAAAGCTTTAAAATAACAAATGAAAATATAGTAATAGCAACCCCGATAATATTTTTTTCGTTAATATCAAGTTTATATATGATTTTTTCGGCATCAGGGAATAAAATCGGATTAATTTTTTCTGTTTTACTGTTCTTTTTAATGCTTGGTGCATTTCTTTCAGGTTGGTTTTATATAATATTAAGAGCGGTAAAGGAACCGGATATTGAGCAAAATAGTTTAATAACGGAGTTTCCGTCCGGAGTCGGGGAATATTTTTTGCCGGTTTTAGGAATGGTTGTTATAACTATTATTGTTTTTTCATTAATTAGCGTTGCAGCTATTTTTGCCGGGTACAAGTTGATAGGCGGTATCGGCATCCCATCTGCTCAGGTTATTCAGGCAACAGCCAGCGTAGAAGCTACTCAAAATTTTGTTAATTCTCTGAGTCAGGAGCAGCTTATCAAAATAAACGAGTGGAATATTCTTGTCATAATAACAATGGCATTTGCTCATTTTATTGTAATGCTTTATCCTGCTGTTTTGTTTTTCAAAAAGAAAAATCCTTTTAAAGCATTTTTTATTACTCTAAAAGATACTTTTAGCCACAGATTTTTTAAAAACATCGCTTTGTTTTTATTTATAACAATTATTTACATAATAATTTCAATCAGTGCGGCTATTTTAGGCAAAAATATTATTTTACATTTTATATTTACGTTGTTGAATTTCTATTATATAACCTACGCAGGAGTATTATTATTTAACTACTATTATTCTAATTTTATAAAAATAGGTTCTAATATAGATACAAAAGTGTAGATTTAAAATATCAGCATATTTATTACCGTATTTTGTCTAATGTAAAACAAAGGCTGATAAGTTATATTAATAATATAATTAATCCGCAGATACCCGCTTGTGTTGACAGGTATATGAGGACGGTCGTTCTCGGGATGTTGCGGTAAAAAGGCAGGTTTGTTGAGTACCTGCCTTTTTTAATCCTTTACTTACTCCTTTACCCCTTTACTTAATTTCCATTACTTCTGCCCAGAAGGTTGGATTTTCTGAGGTGCAGTCTAAAATATCAATTATTCTGTAACACGGTGCAGGTGCGGTTGATATGTGAACTATTCCGTTTACAGTCTCTTCTTTATTAACTCCGAAATGACCTGCTATCACAGCTTTTACGTTTTTGTGTTTTTGCAAAACATCCAGATATTTTTGCGGTTTAAAAGTAGTATAACTTTCGTTTTCCTCAGGGGGAATCAGAGGAAAATGCTGCAGAATAATAACATTTTTATCCGGATACAAATCAAGATTTGCATCAACCCATTCTACCACATCGTCTTTAAAATAGCCGTTTGAACTTGGGATTACATCTTTTGCTCCGTCAACAACAAAAAACACAACACCTTCTTTTTCAAATGTATAATTTAAATCTTTTGTTTTGCAGGAAGCAACTTTTTTCTTCAGAAGTTTTTGATAATCTTTTTTGCTCAAATCTTTATGTTTATTGACATCTTTGTCACCAATCAGAACATAAAAAGGTTTGCGGAGTTTTTTTGCTTCGGATATAAAGTCTTTTAAATCCTGTACACTCGGTTTTTCAATATTATCACCGGTAAATACGATAAAATCCACGTCATTTTGTTTGTTAACATCAGTTATAACTTTTTTTAGTGCGGCAGAGTTATGTTCTTTAGAATACCTTACATCCGTAATCTGTATAAATCTCAGGTCTTTTGCAAAAGCGGTTGTGCAAAAAACCAGATAAACTAATAATAAACTGAATAATTTTTTCATATTTATCCTTTACTTTTACCTCTTACTTTTACCCCTTATATTTACCCTTAACGCTATTTTATCACAGAAATAGTGAAATTTTTTCAAACATGGGTTATAATATACATGCAATGTACAAATCAGAAGCAGGAACGGAATATGTCTTTTGATTTTTCATCAAATATCAACCCCCCACTGAAAGCAGGTGCAGCTTACAAAGACGGAAGCGGTATGGGCGGCGGCGGAATGTATTTCCAACAGGGAAAGAAACGCAAAGACCAACCGGAAGAAGATTTGTTTGAGCACAAGCAGGACGAAACTGAAAACGATATTACATTTTCGGATTTGCCGGAAGAAGAGATTCCGCATGACAATATCGTTAATGATTTCGTAAACTGGTTCAGGCAAAAAAGAAACAGATAGTTTTGGAAGAGATTAGGCTTGTTGTTACCTTGTTCCTATGACAAGCTGTTTTGTGTATGGAAAAATTTTTAACAATCCTTTTTTATTGGAGTAAAATATATATAAAAGGGGATATGTTATGGACTGGCAGAAAGAAGATTTGAAGTATATTTGGCACCCGTGTTCACAGATGAAGGATTATGAGACACTGCCGCCGATTGTGATTGAAAAAGGCAATGGCATAAATCTTTATGATATTAACGGTAAATGTTATAAAGATGTAATAAGCTCGTGGTGGTGCAACCTTCTCGGACATTCTCATCCAAGGATTAACGAGGCAATAAAAAAACAGGTTGATACTCTAGAACACGTTATTTTTGCCAATTTTACACATAAGCCTGCAATAACTCTTTGCAAAGAACTTATAAAATATTTACCCCAAGGATTATGCAAATTTAATTTTGCCGATAACGGCTCTGCAGCTATTGAGATGGCTTTAAAAATGAGTTTTCAATACCACTACCAGACAGGAAATCCGCAAAAAAAGAGATTTATGGCGTTAGCTGATGCGTACCACGGTGAAACTTTGGGTGCGTTAGCAGTTGGCGGAGTTGATTTGTACTCTGAACTGTATAAGCCTCTACTTCTCGATGTAATAAGACTTGAAGGTCTGGACTGTTTCAGGTGTCAGTGGGGGAAATGCCGTGACTGCTGCAATTGCGAGTGTTTTGTAAAAGCAGAAGAAGTGTTTAAAAAATATGCTGATGAAACGGCCGCAGTAATTGTTGAACCGCTTTTGCAGGGTTCGGCAGGAATGAAGATTTATCCGCCTTTGTATTTGAAAAAATTAAGAGAGCTCTGTGACAAGTACAATGTTCACCTTATTGCGGATGAGATTGCAACAGGATACGGAAGAACAGGAAAAATGTTTGCGTTTGACCATGCTGGTGTATCGCCGGATATAATGTGCCTTTCAAAAGGGTTAACAGGCGGATATATGCCAATGTCGGTTTGTGTAACGACTCAAAAAATTTATGACGCTTTTTATGATGATTATCTGAAGGGTAAAGCTTTTATGCATTCTCACACCTACGCGGGGAATCCTCTTGCGTGTTCTGCTGCAATTGAGGTTTTAAATATTTTAAAAGACGAGGAGATTATTCCGAAAGCTGTCGAAAAGGGCAAATATTTTAATCAAATAATAAAGGAAAAGTTTTTACCCTTAGAAAATGTTGGAGAAGTTCGTTCAATTGGGCTTATTAATGCAATAGAGCTTGTCAAAAACAGAGAAACAAAAGAACCGTTGGATTATACAAAACGTACCGGATATCAAATTTATAAAAAAGCTTTAGAAAAAGGTGTAATCCTCAGACCTCTTGGTGATGTAATCTACTTCAACCCGCCTTTGATTATTGAAAAAGGGGACATGGATTTTGTAACAGATGTTGCACTGGAATGTACTAAAAAAGTGTTAGGATATCTTTGATTTAAGAATCTGTGCTGCAGATATTAAAATATCTATGCTTGTAGAAAATGGGGGAGCGTAAGTTAAATCTACATCAATAAGTTCTTCAACGGTTATTCCTCTCATTAATCCGATAGAAACAGTGTTTACTCTTTTGTCCGCATCGCCGCAGCCGATAGCTTGCGCACCTAAAATTTTATGTGAACGCCTGTCGGCAACAAGTTTTAGTGTTATATTTTTGACTTCCGGCATATAACCTGCTTTATCACGTTTTGTTATTATGACAGACACTGCGTCGTATCCGAGTTTGGTTGTTTCTTTTTCAGTTAAACCTGTCCTTGATATGTTTAAATCTCTAAATCTTAAAACAGCAGAACCCATAATCCCTTCAAAATCTTCCACTCCTCCGGATACATTAATTGCACAAACTCTGCCTTCTTTGTTCGCGGTTGAACCCAACGGAACCCAAACAGGAGTGTTAGATATCATATTTATTTTTTCAACGCAATCTCCGCAGGCATAAATGTCTTTTATATTGGTTTCCATTCTGCTGTTAACTTTAATAGCTCCTGTTTTTCCAAGTTCTATCCCTGCAGCAACAGCTATATCAACAACAGGTTTTACTCCTGATGCAATAACTACCATATCCGTTTCAAAATGATAATCTTTTTCTGTTACAACGTTTAAAACGTTATTCTTTTCAATAATAGATTTAACGATATCGTTATTGACAATTTTTACTAAATTGTTCGAATGTTCTAGCATATAGTCCTGAACAAGAGCGGAAATATCCTCATCAAGCATTGAAAGGACAAACTGCGAACGTTCGATTAATGTAACTTTCTTATTATTTTTAACAAAACCTTCAACAAGTTCAACGGCAATATAGCCGCCTCCGATAATAGTAATATGGTTTGAGTTAATCATTCCCTGTTTTAATCTTATGCCGTCATCGAGAGTTCTTAATGTATAGATATTTTTGGACTTAATATCGGCAAAATCCGGAATAATCGGCTCGGCTCCGGTTGATATAACAAGCTTGTCGTAGTCTTCTGTATTTAAAACTCCCGTATCAAGATTCTTTATTACTATTTTCTTTTCTGATGGAATAATTTGAGTCACTTCTCTTCTTGTATGAATATTTATTCCGCTTTTCTCGAACTCACTTTGAGAACGGACAATAAGCTGTCTCCAATCCTGAAAATCACCTGCAATATAGTATGGCATACCGCATGCAGAATAAGACACAAAATTATCTTTTGTGTAGATATGAATTTCAGCTTCAGGAAGTGAGCGTCTTGCTTTTGCAGCTGTTTTTGCCCCTGCGGCAACTCCGCCAATTATTATGATTTTCATATGAAAATTATTGACGGATAAATACTAATACTCAATTAGTCAACTTGCTATATGCTCAAAAAATCAAAATTACATAATTGCAGTAAGTGCAAGACCTGAAAGAATGCTTATAACAAGTAAGAATGCAACTATTTTAGCAGTGTCTTTAAAATCATTATTCTTTAATAATACCAACAACCCAAGACCTGCATTCGCAAGAAGTGCGCTCATTGCAGCTCCAAATGTTATTGAACCTTTTATTAACATCATGGTTACACCTATTGATATTGCGCAATTCGGTATTAAACCGATAAAAGCTGCAATAACAGGCTGAATATATTTCCCGCTTTCAAGTAAATTCGTTATGGAAACGCTTTCAAGACAATAGTTTAAAATAAGCGTTATTACAAGAATAAAACCAAATACATTTGCAGTATGAATAATAGGGTGAATAATAATTTCCCTTTTGTGTCCATGTTCTATGTCGTGCTTGCAGCAACCTTCTTCTTCAATAAAATCGACCGAAAAATCTTCATTTTTTACTAAAGCCTGTGGTCTTATAATATCAATTAAATACCCTGCCGTAACGCCGATAACAAGTTTTACAGCAACAATAGGGATAATAAGATATGCTTTAGCCGGTGTTGCAAGTAATATAGGTATTGTTTCATCAGAAGTTGCAAGATATACTGCAATTAAACACCCTCGGGTGATTATTTTTTTTGAATACAGGCTGCTTGCTATTACTGAAAAACCGCATTGAGGAACAACAGAAGCAAGTCCTCCAACCAATATTCCGCTTTTTCCGGTTCTTTTCAAAATGGAATTTAATTTGTCCGCATAAAAAAACTCAAGCAGTTCTATAATTAAAAAAACTATAAATAAAAACGGCAGAAGATGTACACTGTCACAAATTGCATCTATAACCCAATCTGCAAAAGGAAGTTTTTCTATCAAACCGTCAATGGGAGCAAATAACCATTCATTAAAATCGTTAATTTTATTTATAACTGAAATCAACATAACAGAAATTTAACATAAAAAATAAAAAAACAAAAGATATGTGGTTTTTTTGAAGGCAGTAATATATTAAAATTTTTAGTTTACATTAAATGTTAGATTATTTCCTTGTCCGTCTTTAATATAATATGTTATTCCGTCTGTGGTTTCTGCCTTAACTTCATCTCCGTTTAACAGATAATATTCTTTTTCAAGAGTACAACCTTCGGTAAGGCAGGAATCTTGAGAAGTATATCCGAAATTTACAATGTCGGTGCTTCGATTTTTTGCAGTGTCATATGAAAAAATTCTTACAACGGTAAATTTATTGTTATCTTTTATGCTATGTTTGTATATAGATTTTCTCCCATCGAACGAATAATAGTTGTAGATTTTTTCTGCTACAATATTTCCGTTTTTGTCACTTATTTTTGTATAAACATAATTATTATTTTTTTGAACTTTGACATTATTACCGTTTGGATAGGTATAGATTTCCGTTATGGAGTTGTCATCATATTCAGAGATTTGAGAATATACTTTATATTTGCGCAAACTCGTATGAAGATGCCGTTCAACTTGTTCCAATTCGTTTTCATAGTTTCTGTTTGCCGTTTCAAACCACTTGCTGTTGTCAGTATCATAAATAGAAAGATTTTTATATGGTATTTGCCACAAAGCAACCCGGCAATTATATGTTACGTTTTCGAGTTTCTTATGTGTGATATTGATTCTTGAAGTATTATTATCTAATTTTTCTATTCCCAAAATACATATCCCCTTATTTTCCCCAAGGTTATATTCATGTAAAGTATTTTTTTTATAAAAAATTGCCTTATTAAAAATGAATTGTTATAATAACTTTACAAAAGATATCCTTATTTGTGATAATTTAAAAATAAAAAAGGAGCTTTTATGAATACAATAACAGTTGATAAAGAAAAATGTGCTCAATGCGGATTGTGTGTCAGTGATTGTGTTTCTATGTGTCTTGGCATGAACAAAGATAACTATCCGTATATGAAAAACGAAGAAATGTGCCTAAAGTGTCAGCATTGTATGATGATTTGTCCGACAGGAGCTTTGTCTTTTAATGATATAAATCCGGAAAATTTGGAAAAAGTATCAGCAAAGGATATTTTGTCTTTGATAAAATCGCGCAGAAGCATAAGACAATATAAGGACGAAGAGCTTACGGAAGAGGAGCTGCAAACAATTAAAGAGATGCTGCCGTATATCCCGACCGGCTGTAACTCGCATAAACTCCATTTTTCTATAGTTGAGAAAAAATCTGTTATGAGAACTTTGAAAGAAAAAGTTAATAATAAGTTCATAAAGCTTTTAAATAATAAAGTTTTATCACCTGTTGTAAAACATTTTAAAGTATATAAAGATGCATTTGAAAAAGGTGAAGATATTGTTTTCAGAAATGCTCCTCACATGATTGTTGTATCTTCTCCGATTTCTGCTCCGTGTGCTCCGCAAGACCCTGTTATTGCACTAAGTTATATTGAGCTTTATGCAAGGAGCTTGGGGTTTGGAACTTGTTGGTGCGGATATGCTGAAATATGTATAAAACTATTTCCTGAACTTTGCGAGATTTTGGAAATACCTAAAGGGTATACCCCTGTATATGCTATGCTTCTTGGTAAACCTTCCGTTAAGTATTTGAGAACACCGCAGCCGGAGCCGTATTCAATCTCAGAGATAAAAGATGTTATTCCAAAAGACTCCTGTATATGGTGCAAAACAAAAAGACTTATTACAAACTTTCTTAGAGGCTAGGGGGTAAATGTATTTGGGTTGGTTGAACGGCTTACAAGAAATCAGAAAGCTTTAATTAAAAATATTTTTATTCCGTTATCAAGCCGTTCTATGCGTTTAACGTAATGATAATCGGTAAGTGAGGTTAAAATAAGCACAACGGCGGGAGCTTTACCTGTCATTTTTGAATAATAAAGCGATTGACCTATACTTTCCGCCCATTTTTTTGCAAAATCGAATTCTATTGCATAATCTTTTGTCAAACAGTCAACTCTTGTCATATCCCACAGGATTGCTTCTTTACGCCCAAAATCTGATGTACACCACTGATTAACGTAGTATGATTCTACCTGATTGGGCATCATAGTCTGTGTTTCGTACCATTTTTGAGGTACGTAATTAAGTCCTAAATAATATAATCCTGTTGCCATAAGAAAAAACGTAATCCCAAAACTGATTACTTTATTTTTTCCGATTCCTTGTATTTTCTTTTTTCTTGCCATCGCTAATCCGTTTTAAATCCTATTTTTGAGGGTTTTGTTCTGTTCATTAATAAATCGATTGCCTCATATATTTTTTGTTTATCTGTTTCATTGTCTTTACAATATTGCATAAAATACTGTTCGAGTTCTGTAAACCTCATTGTTAAGTCTTTGTGTTCAAGTACATAGTGACGAACTTGTACAAATGTATTCATTATTTGAATATTTGTCTGAATTGCTTTTTTGGAGTGTAATACCGAAGAAAGCATCGCTACACCTTGTTCCGTAAATACATATGGTAGTTTTTGTCTGCCGCCTCTTTTTTTAATATGCAGAGTCTTTTGGCTAAGCTCTGTGGAGTTACATTTACCCCTTTTTTCTTTTGTATTTTTTGAAATCACATTTTGTGATATCAAAAATTGAAATTCTTCTTGTGTTAATTGAAACATAAAATTAATCGGAAATCTTTCAATATTACGTTTAACTGCCTGATTTAATGTTCTTGTTTCTGTTTCATATAACATTGCAAGGTCACTGTCCAACATAACTCTTTGACCTCGGATAACATATATTAGGTTTTGGATTTGAATCAAATCATTCATAAAATTATTTTAATATATTTTCCTGTGGTTGTCCATAGTTATATTAGTTTACTTTATGTTAAAATAAAACCATGCGTTATATCGGGAGTAAGAAGTTATTATTAGCGGATATAGAACGGGTCATTGATGAAAATATTGAATCCGCTCAAACCTTTTGTGATATTTTTTCCGGTACGGTTTGTGTCGGAAATTATTTCAAGAAAAAATACAAAATTATCTCAAATGATTTATTGTATTTTTCTTTTTGTATTCAAAAAGCAATGATTGAAAATAACTCCGTTCCAAAATTTAAAAAACTTGGGTTTAACCCTGTTGAATACTTTAATAATTTATATGCGGAAGAATTGGATAAATTACCTCAAGATAAAAGGTTTTGTGTTAATAATTTTTCTCCTTCCGGAGGAAGAATGTACCTGAGCGAAAAAAATGCTTTGAAAATTGATTTTATAAGGGGTAAAACAGAGGAATTTAAAAACAAAAAACTTATAAATGAAAATGAATATTATTATCTTATAGCAGTATTGGTTGAAGCAATTCCTTTTATTTCAAATATCTCAGGAACGTACGGAGCATATAACAAATTTTGGGATAAACGCTCGACGAAGGATTTAATACTCAGAGATATTGAAATATTTGATAACAAAAAAGAAAACGAAGCGTATAATATTGACGGAAATGAACTCATTAAACACATAAACGGGGATATTTTATATATTGACCCGCCGTACAACAAACGTCAATATTCTTCTAATTATCACTTGCTTGAAACGGTCGCAAAATATGATTTTCCGACTCTTAAAGGAATTACAGGCCTGAGAGAAAACGAAATAAAATCTGATTATTGCAAGAAAAATATGGTTTTAAAATCTTTTGAAGATTTAATAAAAAATGCTGACTTTAAACACATTATCGTTAGCTACAGCACAGAAGGACTTATGAGGGTAAATGATATAGAAGCAATTTTGAAAAAATACGGAACGGATTATAAATTGTATGAGATAATTTACAGAAGATTTAAGAGCAGGGGTAAATCTAAACAGGAAGACAATTTAAAAGAGCTGATATTTTACGTAAGTAAGCAGCCTGAAAAATTGTCAAAAAAATCCTTACGGGATAATACCCACCTCAACCCTCCCTGATTAGGGAGGGAGCAGTTCTTGATTTTTGCTTGCAAAGGTGTAGAACTGCGGGAGGGTATTAATCAAATAAAAATAGCGAAAATAAAATGACAGAGACAAAATACATAAAATCACCTCTGAATTACACAGGGGGAAAATACAAAATTTTAAAAAATATTCTTCCTTGTTTTCCCAAAAACATCGGAACTTTTGTTGACCTCTTTGGCGGCGGATTTAATGTGGGGATAAATGTCAATGCTAAAAAAATAATCTACAATGACCACATATTATACTTACCCCAAATGTTTGAATATTTTAGAAAAAATGGCACAGGTGTTATTGATAAAATTTACTCCCGAATAAAAGAGTTTGATTTAAGTGAAGAAAACGCTGAAGGGTACTTGGCTCTGCGTCAAGAATATAACAAGAATAAAGATATTCCGGATTTGTTTATATTAACCTGTTATTCTTTTAACCATCAAATCAGGTTTAACTCACGACACGAGTTTAATATACCGTTTGGCAAAAACAGAAGTGCGTATAATAAAACGATAGAAGAAAATTTAATCAATTTTATAAATGCATTGCAGAGCAAAAATATTGAGTTTTATTCAAAGGATTTTACTTTTCTCTACGGTTATGATTTAGGGGAAAATGACTTTGTGTACGCTGACCCACCGTATTTAATCTCAAATGCTTCTTATAATGACGGAAAAAGAGGATTCAAAAACTGGGGGGTAAATGAGGAAATCCAGTTACTTGACCTTCTTGATTTTCTGGATTACAAACATGTTAAATTTGCCCTTTCAAATGTCCTTATACATAAAGGAATGTCTAATGACAGGCTTATTGAATGGAGTAAAAGATATAAAGTAAAACACATAGAAAAAAACTATAACAACTCCAGTTATCAGCGCAAAAACAAAGATAAAGAAACACAGGAAGTGCTTATTTGCAACTTTTAGATTTAAAACTTACATCAGTCTTAGGGTTAGCTTTTTTAACTTCTTCTCCTGCTTTCTTGATTCTCTCTTTTCCTATCTCACAAATTGTTTTGTAACCTTTTTTATATGCGAGCGAGCTTTTAGAAGGTTGTTCGGGTTTTTGTACGAGAATAAATTTTCTCGTTCCGTTATCTAGGGAGTTCAGGTGCATACAGGCATGGGCTGTTGTACCTGAACCGGAAAAGAAATCGAGAACAGTAAAGTCTTTTGGGAAGGTTTTTGTATCTTCATCAAAAATAAGAGAAATCAGATATGATATAAGAGATACAGCCTTAGGATAGCTAAAATATTTGCCCCCCATAAGTTTTTCCAAATGTGCCGTTGCAGTTTCGCTTGTTGTGACTCTTTCACCAAATCGGGAAATAGTAGGATTTTTCGGATTTGTAAAAATAATTTGTTTTGGTGCTATAACAGTTGATTTTCCTGCGTGGTAAACAGCTCTTACTGCAAAACTTTCTGTTTTAATCCAAAAAGTTGTTCCCTTTTTATATTCGTCAATAACAGTTTTTGCTGACCACCGTGAGCGGAAACGAAGGAGTAAGTCATTAGCGTTTACTCCGTTTTTTATATGTACTTCTTTTAAAAGCTCGTATTTTTTTGATGTAGTTTTTGTATAAACACCGTCTTTGATGTTGAATTTTATACTGCCTGCGGGAAAAACAATATCCGTAATCCTGTTAGAAGCATTATACAAAGGAGCATCAAGTAAATTTGCATTTACCTCTTCGGCAAGCAGTTCTTTGATTTTTCCGTCTTTTACAAGCTCTTTAGCGTAACACAAAATGTATTCGGCATTAGAATACGCATTGAGCTTCTGCCTTCCAAAGTGTTGAGTTTTTTCATAAATAAAAGTTGTAATAAAATTTTCTTTCCCGAAAACGTTGTTACAAATCTCTTTAAGAGTGCTAATTTCTTCTTCACCGATTGAGATAAATATAACACCGTCATCTGTCAGTAGTTCTCGGGCGAGTCCCAGACGCGGTTCTATCATACCTGCCCAGTTTTTATAAGAATCTTTATACACAAAATCGTTACCGGTATTATAAGGCGGATCAATATAAATCATGCGGATTTTATTTTTGTATTGTTCCTGCAGCTTTTGAAGAACAACTAAATTATCTCCTTCAATATATAGATTTTCTTCTTTTAACATAAATACCCTCTCCAACCCTCCCTAATTAGGGAGGGAGTATCTTTTACTTTTGTTTGACAAAAGTTTAAAGATACGGGTGGGTATTATACACCACCATTATTTGATTATACCACAAAACAAAAGCAGGCGGAATCTCATAACTTCCGTCTGCTTTCGCTCTAAAATACTACAGGCAATTTATCGGTTATTGCGCAAGTTCACCGGTATAAAATCCGATAAGATTTGCCAGTCTGCGCTGCTTTTCTGCAGCTTTCTCAATGTTTCTCTTGATTTCATCAAGTTCTTTTAATAATGTTGTTAAGTCTTTGCGCTGATTGCTCTCTAGGCATACCTCCTTATTTACCGCTGTGTCGTTGCTTTCTGCGGCTGCGCTTAAATCAATTTCAAGCCAATCCGGAGAAAAGCATTTATTCTGAAATTCTTTTTTTGTCATACACGTATCCTCAAAATTATTAATTCTTATACTGACTACCAAGTTCTTGCCGGTCTGAAAGAGCTGAAAAATTTGCCGATTTTCCAAAAAAATCTTGTTACAAAATTTCTGCACTCAATATAATCTTCCCTGATTTTTTGGAACTCTTCAGAGTCAAAATCAAATGCTGTCATTTCTGAATACTGTATTAGCATTTCCTGTTCGTCTAAATGTTCCATTTTTGTTACTCCTTCTTTTACTGACACTTACCGATGTTCCCTAAAAAACAACTATACTAAATAACAAATTCATTCTTTTTAACCTTACAAATTTGTTATCGGCATTTTTTAGAAAAACTTTAGTGTTTTTAAGTAAATCGTTACAAACTGTTACAAAACATGGCTGGAATCCTTGTAATAAGCGGACGAATAATTTTACAAAAAGTGTATGTAAAGATTTGTTACAAAAATTTTTAAAAAGGCAATTATAGAACATAAAAATACTTTATATATATACAGGATATTAACAGAGAAACATAACACAACCTTTCATACAACCTACACACTAACCTTCTACACATGAGGAATTATTAAAAAGAATTCCGAACCCTAATCTCAAAGACTAGGGTTTTTTATTGTCGCATTTTGCGTAGGCTGAAGTGAGCGTAAGCGAAAGTAACGCCGAAGTAACACGGAACAGAGTGAACAGCTATTTTGCGAAAGCAAAATACAGTGAACGGCAGTGAAGTGTGAAGCAAAATGCGATACGGGCGTAGGCTGAAGTGAGCGTAAGCAAAAACTAATTAGGTATTACAGACCTTCCATTGTGCAAACCGAAGGGTCTTGAAGATATTTGGTCATAACTTGTGCAAATGGGCTGTTTTTTATTGTTTCCAAAGAATAGTTCTCAACGTCGGTGTCTTGGATTGTATTAGCAACAGATACTATTTCTTGTATTTGAGTTTTGGAAAAACGGCATACGGTCGTTACATTATTATCACCAAAAGAAACTGTTTCTTTATATGTACATTTATTATCCTGCCAACCCTGCATTTGTTTTGTTGAGGTTGCTGTAATACCGTTAACGGTTAAATCTTCAGATGCATTATACGGTGTGCAATTTTTAAGAGCATTTATAAACAAATCTTCTTTTTGAGCGGAAATTGTACTTATGCTCGTTATAATCAAAAATAATATTAGTAGGACAAATCTTTTCATAAATTTTTACTTGTTAAGTGATGCCTGAAGTCTTGCCAGTGCCCTTGCAAGAGCAGCTTCTGCTCTTTTTATGTCAATTTCTGCACCGGCTTCGGCAAGGCGTGCTTCTGCTCTTTCTTTAGCTGCTTTTGCTCTTGCAACATCAATATCACAGCTGTCTTCACAAACATCTGTCAATATTACGGCATTGTTGTTTTTAAATTGAAAAACACCGCCCATTGTTGCAAAGCATTTAAAGCTGTCACCTATTTTAGCTTTTGTAATACCGATTGCAAGTGATGTTGTTATCGGAATGTGGTCTTTTAATATACCAATTTGACCGCTTATGGTATTAATGACGAGTTCATCAACTTCATTATCATATACTATTTTTTCATGAGTTATTATTTTTAATTTCATATTAACCTCAAAAAAGTTAATAAGAACCAAGTATAAAAGCGACTATAAAAAATTTTTCTAAGTGCCTTATTGCCTTAGTGCCTTATTCTAACGTTTTTGCTTTTTCTATAGCTTCTTCGATTGTTCCAACCATGTAGAAAGCTTGTTCCGGAAGATTGTCGTGCTTACCTTCAATAATTTCCTTGAACCCTCTTATAGTATCTTCAAGTTTTACATATTTGCCGGCAGTACCTGAGAACTGTTCTGCTACAAAGAACGGTTGAGACAAGAATTTTTGTATTTTTCTTGCTCTGTTTACGGTTAATTTATCTTCGTCAGACAATTCATCCATACCCATGATAGCGATAGTATCTTGAAGTTCTCTGTATTTCTGTAATATTTCAAGAACTCTTCTTGTAACATTATAATGTTCTTCACCGATAATGTTCGGGTCTAAAACTCTTGAGTTTGATGCAAGAGGATCAACAGCAGGGTAAATACCAAGAGATGCAATTTGTCTTGAAAGAACTGTAGATGCATCCAAGTGAGAGAATGTTGTTGCAGGCGCCGGGTCAGTTAAGTCGTCTGCGGGTACATAAATTGCCTGAACTGATGTAATTGAACCGTCTTTTGTTGATGTAATTCTCTCCTGCAGTTCGCCCATTTCCGTTGCCAAAGTCGGTTGATAACCAACGGCTGAAGGCATACGGCCAAGCAGTGCTGAAACTTCAGAACCCGCCTGAGTAAATCTGAAAATATTATCAATAAATAACAATACATCTTGTTTAGAAAAATCACGGAAGTATTCTGCTGCAGTAAGAGCTGAAAGACCGACTCTCATTCTTGCTCCCGGCGGCTCGTTCATCTGACCGTAAATAAGAGCAACTTTATCAATAACGCCTGATTCCTTCATTTCATTCCAAAGGTCATTACCTTCACGGGTTCTTTCGCCAACTCCGCCGAATACTGATACACCGGAGTGCTCTGAAGCAATGTTGTGAATAAGCTCCATGATAAGAACAGTTTTACCTACACCTGCACCGCCGAATAAACCGATTTTACCGCCTTTTTGATATGGCTGGATAAGGTCTATAGCTTTGATACCTGTTTCCAAGATTTCAACATCTGTATTTTGATCAACAAGTTTTGGTGACTCTCTGTGGATAGGAAGATATGTATCTGTTTCGATAGGACCTTCTTTGTCAACAGGTTGACCTATAACGTTAAGGATTCTGCCTAAAATAGGTTTTCCAACCGGTACTTTAATAGGTTCACCGGTATTAATTACCTTCATTCCTCTTTTAAGACCGTCTGTTGACGACATAGCAACAGTTCTTACTCTGTTAGAACCGAGCATTTGTTGTACTTCCGCAACAATTACTGTTCCGTTGTCACATGTGATATTCAATGCGTTATAAATTTCAGGCAATTCACCTTGTGCAAATTCAACGTCTATTACAGGTCCGATAATTTGCGTAATAATACCCTCGTTTTTTTCTAAAGTCTGCATATAATCTCCTATCTCTCTTCTTTGACTTAATTATATAATATAAATCAAAATATAACAAGTTTATTTGTGATTATTATGAGAGAAACATCGTTTCCTGAGAGTGAAAAACCTGTTGGTTGAGAAGCCCTCCCAAATTTTCCAATAAAAAAAGACTACTTATTTGTAGCCTTTCTTTAAAATTTGGGCCCAAGGACTCCGTTGGCGAGCAGGAAAAGGTGACTAAATGCCACGCCGTGTAATATTGCTATCAATCATCTTGTCATAAAAAAAGCCAATGGAGGAGATGAGAACCCGGTTGAGAAGCCCTCCCAAATTTTCCAACAAAAAAGACTACCTGTTTGTAGTCTTTTTTTTAAATTTGGGCCCGGAGGGATTCGAACCCACGACCAAAGGATTATGAGTCCTCTGCGCTACCGCTGCGCCACAGGCCCACTGTGTGCGACTTAGCTATTCAATTTTACGGGCTTGCGTTAGCTTGCGCTACCTACCTCTCCTCGAACGTGACATTTAGTCACCTTCTCGTCGGCAGAGTGCCACAGGCCCGTGACGACTTAGTATTCAATTGTTATTTATCTTAGGCGCTGCGGTAGCGCTCTGCGCTATCCTTCCCTCCTTCTCGCAAGATACTCAATCTTGCTCGCGGAGTCCTTGCCACAGGCCCGTGACGACTTGATACCTTTCATATTATCAAGCACATAGTTAAAAATCAAGAGCAAAGAATATACTAAATCTGCTTTTGTATAATTAAAAGCATTTTGGTGATTGTTATTAGCACAAGCATGTTACTATAGTTGCTTTATTACTTCTTTTGCAATTTTGTGCGGGTTATATTTCTTTCCGGTAAAATTTTTATATTCACCGTTTAATAATATCTCTTCGCCGATTTTTTCAAAAACATATCCGATATCATTTATGGATTTTCCGTTGTCTATAATATCCGATAATATTATTTTTATATCCGGCACAGACAGAATGCTTGTGATATTCCAAATTAACAATCCGTTTTTTTTCTGCACAGTGTCAATATAACGTTCCGTAACTTCATTCGTGAAAATAGATTTCATTTTACCGTAAACAGTAGTTTTAAAAATTTCATAAAATTCTTCTCTTATGCCGTCTTCATTCGGAATCAGAAACCCTCTTTGAGCAAAATTTCCGCGTATATATATTGCAAACTCATTTTCCTGCAAGACGGTATTGTCCTGAATATGAACATTCGGAATAATAAATCCGCATTCGTCTTTTATTTCTTCCCGAAGCTTTTGTATAGTGTCGCAAAGCACTTCTCCAAACTCAGATAAGTCTTCTCCCACACGGAGCAGTAGAGTGTCATTCCCTAATTCGTTATATAAAAGCCCTATTTTATCATCAGAAGATAATGTATTTTCTTCTTTTTTAAAATTAAATAAATTTTTAATTCTCTTTAGCATATTTTGTTTTTAATTAATTTTTTATTTATGTCAATAAAAGTTTAAAAAAGTATTTGTTATTTTTACTTTTTTTGTGCTACAATACTTGTATATGATGAATCAGAAGGGATTAGTTTTATCATCTGTAAGGTAAAACGGACTTATGAGGGGGATAAATGACACAAAGTTATGACGCTAGTAATATACGTGTATTAGAAGGTTTGGAAGCCGTAAGATTACGTCCGGGTATGTACATCGGTTCAACTTCACAAAGAGGTTTGCACCATTGTATATATGAGATTGTGGACAACTCTATTGACGAATCTTTGGCAGGCTACTGTACGGAAATCCATGTAACAATTAACGCCGATAATAGTGTAACTGTCGAAGATAACGGACGCGGCATCCCTGTTGATATAAAACCTGATTCAGGTAAATCAGCGTTAGAAATTGTACATACAGTTCTTCACGCAGGCGGAAAGTTTGGTGACGGAGGATACAAAGTATCAGGCGGGTTGCACGGTGTTGGCGCATCAGTTGTTAACGCCCTTTCTGAAAAAATGGTTGTTGAAGTTTCTCGTGACGGATACGTTTGGAAGCAATCGTATTTAAGAGGTGAACCGGCATCCCCTGTTGAAAAAACTGTTCCTACAACAAAAACAGGTACAAAATCGACCTTTTGGTTAGACCCTGAAATTTTTACGGAAACAACAGTTGTTGATGTTGATGTTGTTGCAACAAGACTTCGTGAAATGGCATTTTTAAACAAAGGTCTTAAAATCATTCTTCATGACCTTAAAACAAATAAAGACGAAACCTTCCACTACGAAGGCGGTATCGCATCATATGTTGCATACTTAAACCAAAATAAAACGGTTATGTTTGAAGAGCCGATTTATATGGACAAAACTGTTGATAAAGTTAAGGTTGAAGTTGCAATGCAATATACGGATTCATATAATGAATCAATCCTGTCATTTGCAAATAACATTAACACTCATCAGGGCGGAACTCACTTAACAGGTTTCCGCAACGCAATTACCCGTGTTCTTAATGATTATGCAAGAGCAAACAAAATTCTTAAAGACTCAGAACAAAATCTGACGGGTGACGATGTTAGAGAAGGTTTAACCGCAATTGTTTCTGTTAAAATCGAAAATCCCGAGTTTGAAGGACAAACAAAAGAAAAACTCGGAAACTCAGAAGTCATGGGCTGTGTACAGGATGTTGTAAAAGAAAAATTACAGGAATGGTTAGAGTTCAATCCAAAGCTTGCCCGATTGATTATTGAAAAAACTCTTCAGGCACAGCGTGCAAGAGAAGCTGCTCGTAAGGCAAGAGAGCTTACAAGGCGTAAATCTGTTCTTGAAAACTCAACTCTTCCCGGAAAGCTTGCAGACTGTTCAAACAGAGAACCTGAAAAATGTGAAATCTTCATTGTTGAGGGTGATTCAGCAGGCGGTTCTGCAAAACAGGGCAGAAACAGAATGTTTCAGGCTATTTTGCCTCTCAGAGGTAAAATCTTAAACGTTGAAAAAGCCCGTTTAGATAAGATTTACGCTAATAATGAAATCCAATCTATGGTGCAGGCTTTTGGTATAACGATAAGCAAAAACGAAGAAGAGTTTAATCTTGAAAAACTTCGTTATCACAAGATTATTATCATGACAGATGCTGATGTTGACGGTGCGCACATCAGAACGTTATTGTTAACTTTCTTCTTCCGTTATGCAAAACCGCTTATAGAAAACGGATTTGTTTATATTGCTCAGCCGCCGTTATTTAAGGTTACTCAGGGTAAGGTTTCCGAATATTTATATGACGAGCATGCCCTTGATAAAATGCTTAAAGAACGCGGTATTAAATCATTAAGTTTGTCTGATAAAACAAAAACAAAAGTTAAAACAGGTGATGATTTGGCAGAGTTGATATCAAATATGTCAACATATTATAAAGCCTATAATAACCCGATTTTGAACATTATTCCGTCTGTAGTTCTCAGAGGTTTAATCCGCTCGGATATAAAGCCGGAAGACTTTACGGATCAGGCTAAAATGACAGAAGTTGTTGAATACTTAAGCCACTACTTAAAAGACCATGCTGAAAACTATAACGTAACAGAAGCTAAGAATTATAAAGTTGAGCTTAAATACAGTCCTGAAGTAGCAAGATATGCAATTCAGCTTGAGCTTTTTGAAAATGAACATGAAATGATTACTGCAAACATTATAAAATCAAATGAGTTCAAGAGATTGAAGAATTCATATCCGCTGATTCGTGATTTCTTGATTGAGGAAGAAGAAAAGCTTATTTTGGAAAGCGAAAGCGGTGAAACGGAGATTACTTCATTTGCACAATTACAGAAAATAGTAGATGACAGAGGTCAAAAAGGCCTTCAAATTCAAAGATTCAAAGGTCTTGGAGAAATGATGCCTCAACAATTGTGGGAAACAACAATGGATCCCGAAACAAGAACATTACTCAAGGTTAATCTTGAAGATGCAATGATGTGTGACCAATTGTTTGATGTGTTAATGGGTGATAAAGTTGAGCCAAGAAGAGAGTTTATAGAAGCTAACGCCGTATATGCAACAAATATTGATACATAGAGTATTCATATAAATTATAATCTTAATAAAAAAGGATAATCTTGATTATCCTTTTTTATTATTTTTATAAATCTGCCAAGCGAAAATTTAAAAATGTGTAAATAAATGTAACATTTTTAACTACACATGGTGTAAAAGTTATAGAGTTAATCTATAATGTTTGTATAAAAGGATATGTGATGTATATATAAATGTCACAAAAAGAGAGTTTTATTAGGGAAAAATAAGAAAAGCTATCACGCTTATCTGTGAAAGGTTAGGGAATGCCTGTTGTAGTCAGAACAAATATGGGATCAATAGTAGTTCGTCAAAATTTGAATGCGGCAACGTATGCAATGAATACTGCTATGGAAAGAATGACTACAGGTTATAGAATTAACAAGGCATCTGATAATGCGGCAGGGTTTTCTATTGCAGATAATTGGATAACAAAACTTGGCTCGTTGGATATAACTGCTGAAAACACAGCTATGGGCAAAGATATGTTGAATACAGCAGAAAGCAATTATTCATTAATAACCGGTCATATACAGAGAATTAGGGATTTAACCGAACAGGCTTCAAACGGAACATACGGTGTAGATTCTTTAAAAGCAATGCAGTCTGAAATAGTAGCAAGATTAGAAGAAATTACACGTGTTGCAAATAATGCGGAATATAACGGTATAAAATTGATGTCTGGCAGCATTACATCAGATGTTAGTCTGCAGGTAGGCTTGGATGCTTCCGCCGACAGTGTAATAAAACTGTCGTCTACAATGTTTGCGAATGCTACAGTCAGCGGTTTGTTTGCAGGCGATACAACATTCATGAATATTGTAAAAAAAGATAATAATAATACGGCTGTTACGGATGTAAACAGTACGGCAGGATATACGGCATTGGCGGCTGCGTTTGTAGGTTTGAAAAAAGATTCAAGCGGAAATTATTCAAAACAGACAGATACAGGATATCAAGCAAAAGATACGTTAGATGCTCTTGATAAAGCATTAAAGAATATAGACAGCCGTGTAACATCATTAGGTGCGTCACAAAACAGAATAGATTCTGCCCTGTCATCTATAGAGGTCAGAACAACAAATCTTACGGCATCATTATCTACATTGAGAGATGCTGATGTGGCTGTCGAGTCTTCTAATTATATACAGGCGCAAATATTGCAGCAGGCGTCTGCAACACTTCTTGCCACAGCAAATCAATCGCCAAGTATTGCACTAAGTTTAATATAAAAATAATTAAATTGTTGTTGATTGGGATATGTACTTATATATGAGATTGAAGAAATTCAATCTCTTTTTATTATATTGAAATCAATTTCTTTAACAGTCTTTGCTCAAACTCTTTTGTCCAGCCTAATAACTTTTTTTGATCTTTTGTAAAAGCTTCATATATCATATTTAATTTTAGAGGAAAATCAGCATCTGTAGCAGGAATGCTTGTTTTTACTTTGTCTTCCAGCTGCGGATTAAAGAAGTTATTTATAATAAACGCAATATCGGTATCATTTGCACCATGCTGACAGCCTATATATACATTATCTTTTTGTATTTCTTTTATAAAATTAACTAAATTTTTAATATCGTTAGAGTCAAAGTCAATTTTAGTCCACCAATTATCATATATGTTATATGAGTAATATTTTAGTCCAGCCCGTTTTACTTCTTCTTCATAAGTGGGACCGTATCCTACTAAATCTATAACAGTTTTTACACCTTTATTTTTAATATCATATAAACAGTAAGGCTTTTCTACCAAAGTCTGTCCTCTGTAGATGTTCGTACCGTCTATTTTTTGTAAATCGTGATACTTTTCCCAACCGTCAGTAATCTGTTTAACCTGATAATCGCTTTTTCGGTGTTCAATATCATATATGCTTCTGTACGGCATATGCCAACTGTTATAATGTTCCCGTATAAAATTTCTTTTTTCTTGTGATACAGAATCATCAAATCCTATTATGCCGTCATCGTGGTAGGATTTGAATGCAGTATATGATTTTATATTTACGGGTAAAAGCTTCATATTGGTTTTAAACACCGTAATAAAAAAATTTGCTAGTATAATTTAGATATGTATGAAGTATTAAAATTTAATTTAGGGCGTGAAGGACTAAAATATATAATAAAAAAATATCAAATAAAAAAGATGTACATTCCTTATTATTTATGTGATGTAGTTAGACACACGCTCTTTGAAGCTGGTTGTAAACCGCAATTTTATCACATTGATGAGAACTTTTATCCTGTTTTTGAACCAAAGGAAAGCGATTATATATTGTATCCGAATTATTGGGGTGTAAACAGAACAAATGTCAAAAAGCTTGTTGAAAAATACCCAAGAGTTATTGTAGATAATGCGCATGCTTTTTTTGATGAACCAAGCGGATTCGCATGCTTTAATGCCGGACATAAATTCGGTTATAAAGAATCTTTTTTATGGCTGCAGGCTGAAAACAATGAATGTATGAATGAAAGAGAACCGGATTATAATAAAAAAATCAGCGCAAGGGTTGATAAATTTTTAGCATTGTGTGAAAGATTTGAAACAGCTAATCTTCTAAATATTGATAAAGATTCTGTTCCGTTTGTTTATCCATTTCTTGCCAAAACAGAAAACGATGCAGATTTACTTGTGAAAGAATTAAAAAAAGAAGGCAAAACAATATATCGTTATTGGAGCCCTTTACCAAAGAGCTTTTTGGAATATAAGTTTTATTCCAGACTCGTTCCGATACCTGTTTTGCCTTATCAATCTGATTAGTTATGTCGGATTGTCAATCTGTTTATCCTTACCCTTGTGCATAACAAGTTGAAGATAAATTTGTTCTTATTTTGTTTAATGCTCTCATTTCGGTCTGTCTTATACATTCTTTTGTAACACCAAACATTTTACCGATATCTTCAAGTGTTGTTTTGGTAAAATTTTCTAATCCGAATCTCATTTTTATTACGGTTTGTTCACGGTCTTTGAGAACGGAAATTACCTGATGTAAGTCTTTTTTCAATTCTTCATATTCAATGTTTTCTTCTACGGTTGCTTTATTATCAGCGACAACTTCTGCAACTGATAGTTCACTTCCGTCTTTTCCGTCATAACTTCCTTCAATAGAAACCGTTGAAGTATATGCCGATAAAAATGAGTCAATTTTTTCAGGTTCAATATTCATTTTTTCAGCGACATCTTTTGTTGCAACTGTTGTGTTTTGTGCTTTTTCCATTTCAGCTTTAATTTTTGAGAATTTTGAAAGAGTTTCCTGAACGTATACGGGGATTTTCATACAATGACCTTGTTCGGAGATGGCTTTGAACATAGCTTGTTTTATCCACCAAGTTGCATAAGTGGAAAATCTGTATCCCAAGTTTGGATTAAACTTTTCTACTGCAACCATTAACCCTAAATTTCCTTCCTGAATCAAGTCGATTAAAGGTAATTTTGAAACGTGAATAGCTTTTCTTGCAACTGTTAAAACAAGTTTTAAATTTGATTGAATTAATATTTTCTTTGCTTCATTATCACCTTGTTGTGCTCTTGTGGCAACTCTTTTTTCTTCGTCTGCGCTCAAATTAGGATAAGAGTTTGCTTTTCTGAAGTAAGCGTTGTATTCGCTATCTGTGCTTGGTGCTGATACATAATCTTCTCTAAACGGGTTTGAAGTTCCTGCTTTTTTAAAATTGATAACTTGTTCTTTCATACTTTTAAACTCCATAGGGGGTAAATATAATATTTACTCTTTTGTACAACTGATATTATCAGTTGGATAGACTTTCATACTTTCAGGATACGGGGTAACGAAACACAATCCTTATATACTTATGATATATCAAGTATATATAAAACTCAATGTATTTGTGAAGATTTGTTAAGAAAAATGCCCATTTTTTAGAAATTTTTTACAAAACTTAACAAACGCCGTTGGTGTTCGTTTCGGTTATTTTTATTGTTATTGTTGGGTTTCAAGCTGTTCGGTTTCGTTTTTATCCGATTCTTCATTTTCTGTAATTTCTGCCGGTTTTACCTTGTTTATATATAAAATATTTTCTGCAATTCTTGTATCTATTATTTTTATTAAATCATTAAATATATTTTCAAGATACTTTATGTTTTTAAATGAAGTATAAAAGAACAAAATGTTTGATATATTCTTACTGATTTCATTTTTTAAATCAACTATTTTAGAATAAATTTTAGGATCAACTATTTCTTTGTTTTCACAAAGTTCAATAAAAATGTCACCTATCCACCATTGTGTTTCTTCGACATTTTTAGATACAAGTCCTTTTTTGGATTTTTTTAAGAATTTTGAGATTTTCAGATAAACTTCTATTAATTTGTCTTTTTTCTCCGGAAGTTTTTCCGTAAAATACTTCATGGTTTGCTCATACCCAAGATTAATAAGTTTTCTGCGTGAATCTTTATCCAGATTAAAATCAGCAAAGAATACATCTCCGGTATTTATTGTTATACAGTCGTATCTGTCATTTGCTCCGTAAATTTCAGTAACAAAATCCGTTGCAACATCGGTTACACAGCTGTAAATTGTATTGATAAAAGAAATCGGATTTTTTTCATCGTTATTATATTCACCTTCAAGCCGGTATTCTAAAATTCTGCTTTCGGAAGAGTCAACTTCTTCCGATAATCGCCACATGGGAGAGGATTTTTGTAAATCGCCGTCAACAAGTTCTTTGTCTTCATATTGAAATGGTGCCAATAAACCCGGCATGCTTGAGGATATTTTTATAGCTTTGGCAACTTCAAAGTCAGGTGTCAATTTTTTCGAGAAAATCTGAGGCGAAAAATGTTTTAAGTCTGTGGTCAATACGATTAAGTCTTTTTTAATATCTTTAAAAGTAATATATTTATTTGAACATTTTTCTGACTTGTTTTTTAAAATTTCATTAATCCAATCAGTAAAAATTTCTCCTTTAGATAGGGCAAAAGGTTTTCCTATTCCGAAGTGAATATCTTTGAACAGGTCAAAATTAACCTTCATAAAAAAGTTTTCAATTTCATAAGATTTATATCCGACGGCGATTAGGGATGCAATAATAGAACCAACAGAAGAACCTCCTACTATATCAAATTCGATACCAAGTTCTTCCATTGCACGAATAGCCCCTGCGTATGCAAGGCCTCTAATTGCTCCGCCTCCGAATAAA